>JAYMFT010165381.1:0-12342 GCA_038088735.1 Panulirus argus | reverse complement strand
ACTCATACGTTCCATATGTCCAAACCATTTCAACACACCCTCTTCTGCTCTCTCAACCACACTCTTTTCATTACCACTCGTCTCTCTTACCCTTTCCTCACTTACCCGATCAAACCACCTCACACCACATATTGCCCTCAAACATTCTTTTCCATCTCATTCATCCACCTCTACACAACCCTATCTACAGCCCATGCCTTGCAACCATATAATATTGTTGGAACTAACATTCCTTCAAATATACCCATCTTTGCTCTTCGAGATAACATTCTCTCTTTCCACATTCTTCCTCGCTTCCAGAATTTTTACCCCCTCCCTTACCCTATGGCTCACTTCCACGGCTCTATTCGCTACCAAGTCCACTCCCAGACATATAAAACATTTCACTTCCTCAAATTTTTCTTCGTTCAAACTTGCATCTTAACTTGTCCCTCAACCCTGCTGAACCTAATAACCTTGCTTCTATTTGCACTGCCTCTCAACTTTCTTTCACACACTCTTCCAAACTCAGTCACCAACTTCTGCAGTTTCTCACTCAAATTGGCCACCAGTGCTATATCATCGGTGAACAACAATTGACACTTTGCAGGCCTTCTCATCCCCAACAGACTGCATACTCACCCCTCTCTTCAAATCTCTTGCATTTACCTCCCTAACCACTAGGATCCATTCCCTACTCGGACACACCCCTTACACCCTTGATAAAAACTTCTCACTGCTTCTAGTAGCTTACATCCCACACCATATATTCTTAAAACCTTCCACAAAGCATCTCTATCACCCCTATCATATGCCTTCTCCAGACCCATAAATGCCACATGCAAATCCATCTGTTTTTGAAGTATTTCTCACACACAATCTTCAAAGCAAACACCTGACCCATACATCCTCTACCTCTTCTAAAACCACACTGCTCTCCCTCACTCTGATGCTCTGTTCATGCCTTCACCCTCTCAATCAATACCCTCCCATACAACTTACCAGGTATACTCAACAAACTTATACCTCTTTAGTTTGAACAAAACCTTCGCCCCATCAACCACCCTGTGACTCACTTCTGTTTCCATGGCTACATTTACTACCATGACTACTCCCTGGTATCTAAAACACTCTACTTCCTCCAAATTTTCTCTATTCAATATCAATTCCCTTCCCCTCTCCCCCCTGCTAAATCTTATAACATTCCTTTGGTTCATGTTTAACTCAAAATTTCTCCTTTCACACACTCTCCTAAACTTAGATACCAACTTCAACAATTTCTCACTCGAATCTGCTAATAATGCAGTGTTATCAGCGAACAACAACTTACTCATTTCCCATGCCCAACCCATACAAACTGCATATTCACCCTCTCTCTATGACCCATACATATAACTCCCTCATCAATCCATTTATAAATACATCAAACAGCCATGATGACATCACACTCCTCTGCCAAAGACCAACCTTGACCTGGAAGCTCTCACCCTACTCTCTACTTACACACATACCTTAAGCCTTTCCAGCACATCCATATTTCTTCATACATTCTAATGTAGAGCCCATGCCTCAAACCATAAAACAGTGGGACTACTATACCTTCAAACATACCTATTTTTGCCCTCCCAGGTATCATCCTCTATTCCTATACTTTTTTAAAAGCTCCCAAAATCTTCACCCCCTCATCCACTCTATGACCCACTTCCGATTTCATGGCTCCATTCGCTAACCTAACCCTGTTCCCCTGCTAAACCTAATAGCCTTGCTTTTCTTTATACTTACTCTCAAATTTCTTCTTTCACAGACTCTCCCAAACAAACACCAACTTCTGCAGTTGAATCTGCCACCTGTGCTGTGTCAACAGTAAACAACAACTAAATCACTTCCCAGGCCCCCCTTACCTCCTGCAGACTGTAAAGTCACCCTTCTCTCCAAGACCCTTGCATTTACCTCCCACACCACTCTACTCATAAATGAATTAAACAGTGATAGTGACTTCGCACTCCCCTGCCATGGACTGACCTTCACCAGGAACCTCTCACCCTACTCTAAATATTTATATATATGCTGTACACTCCTGATAAAAACTTTTCACTGCTTCAAGTAGCTTTCCTCCCACACAATATATTCAGAAAATCTTCCACATGTCATCTCTATCAACCCTACTATATTGTAACTAAACAGCATGCCCTGTGAGACATGAGTTCCTCTGTACATAATCCTTGGCTTCATGGTCCTGTTACTAGGTATGTCGCCTCTTGGACATAATAAATTCATTAAAAAAACTAATACGTGCTTTCTCAAAATTCATAAATGCCATAAGCAATTCCTTCTGTTTCTCTTACGTATTTCTCAAACACATTCTCTAAAGCAAACACCTGATCTACACATCCTCTACCCCTCCTGAAACCAGTGTTCCTTCCCAATCTGATGCTCTGTACATGCCTTCACCCTTTTAATCATCATTCTCCCACACAACGTATCGGGTACACTTAATAAACTTAAACCTATGTAGTTTGAACACTCACCTTGTTTCCCTATCTTTATACGGTGGCACTATACATGCATTCTGCCATTCCTAAGGTATGTCACCATGATCCATATATGCAATGAAAATCCTAACAAACTAATCAACAACAAAGTCATCCTCTTTCTTAAGAAATTCAACTGCAATACCATCAATTCCAGCTGTCTTCACATTTCATTTCACATAAGGCTTTCACCACCTCTTCTCTCTTTACCATTCCACTTTCTATGACTCACTTCACATACCTTCCCAATGCCAACACCCAGCATTTACCACCTTATCATCAAACACATTCAACAGTCCTCATCACTTCCTCTCTACTCCTTACCCATTTGCCCTTTTCACTGATGTTCCCACACAATCAACCTCCTTCCAAAACATATCCTCCCTAAAGTGTACTGATAAATGCTTACCCTAACACTAGTTTGCCCTAATTACCCCTGTACCTTCCTCTTCACCTTGTGCTGCTTTCTCTTGTACATCTCCAAAAAATTTGCACACTTTCCCTGTAAGAACCACCCATACACCTCTATTTTCTATTTCACTGGTAACTTGACTTTGTCATACCACCACTCACTACTCACCAGCTGCCATGAATTAAGAAAATGTAAAAACATAAACTCATTGTTTTAAATATTTTCAAAACATCTTGCAAATAAAAATTTAAGACTTCTATGTACTATATGGGTGGTGTTAAGGCATTTTCTAATTACTTATATAGCCCTAGAAAACCTTCAATGGAGCTCTTGCAGCTTAATGACAGGCTCCTTTTCTTCCACTGACAATAATACTATCTAACCAAAGATGACTATCCACTCATGGTGTAACCTTCAATTTTCAATTATTTCAATACAAAACAACTAATAATTGCATCTGCTCTAAAACCCACAGATAACATCTAATGAAAATTCAACTAGTTCCTTCCTCTCAGGAACTACCATCAGCCAAGAATCTGAGCAAACATGGCTAATTCTAAATTTAAAATGGTCACAAGTGTTGCACTCTAATGCAGTAAAAAGAAATAATTTAAATGTCTCCATCTTTCTTTCGAACAGAATTTCTACTGGACAGAAACTGGTTAAGAACCATATGAACATTTACATACATATAAGCATACCTAACACACATGTCATACATTCATCTCCTTATAAATATAAAGCACCCAAGCACTGTATTACCTAAATCATGTATCATATACCAAACGTAAATGATATATGCAACATATGCTAGTTCTTTGCCTGTTTTTGTGTCAACAGTAAACAAACCCATTCAAAATACAATTACAAAAAAAATAAATTACCTTATGATTAGTAGCTGCAGGATTTAACTGTTTAATAGTCTGACTTCTGTAGTTGATATCACAGGCAACAGGGTTTCCTGTGATCTTCAAAATCCTTATGTGAGGTAAGGCACCAATGGGAGACAAGACATCCTTCAGGCTTAATACATTATCACGCAAATCTAGTTCTTCAATGTTACTCATTTCATGTATACCTAAAAATAATCATGATTATTTTTAATAATCTAAAAAATATCTACTGTATACCATCAATATCATTACAATGTAATACCATGCTGTTGTATTAAAAGTTCACAAGAACTATAAGTTTACATCAAGAAATCAACTTCACTCCAACTCATCTTCCCCAGCAACTTCTAGACTGTCATTTATGTGAAATTACTGCACTCCTTTCAACTCTGCTAGTCACAAAAAACTCAGTCTAACACAAAAGACCCCATTAATCTAATCAAATACATTCCAAAACAAATGGTGTAAATAAGAGCTAATAATGTGAATTTCACTGCTACTGAAAAACTGTTTGTTAATAATAATTATGATAACTAGTATTCAAAGCAAATACATATGCTTTACTCCAGGGAATGGGAGAGAAATCATACTGGGTGATTAAGAGTGGATGGAGCTAAGAGCTGGAAATACATCCCTCTTGTATTCTTTCAACATAAAATCCTCTAACAATTAATTGTCTCTCCCTGAAGCTATACATCACTAAGGAAGCAAACTGCAAACAGGGATAAAAGCAAGACCTACACCTACATCCTGTAAGCCATCTCACACTATACTGGAACGTAACTCATGCAGGACCTGCGCTACACATGATGATCATGGCACATTTCCACACACTCCTTGATTATGGACCTCCTCCACACATAGGTATTGTACTCAATTTATTTCCACTTTAACTGTGGTCCATAAGTGCATGAACTTGAAGGTTGAGGGAGTACCTCTTCCCTAAGACCAGGCAGACCAAGTCATTTGGGCAAACTGTTTCCTCGTATTATGGCCATATAGAAAAGCAAATTTCATTTTGACTCTCTGCAATGTTAAACTCATCCCAAAATCAGATCTGCCCAACTCAATGACAAAGTTATCAACATATTTGTTAGGAGAAAGGGGCATGGTTCTTATCTTTTCTGAGTCTCAAATATTGAGTTTCATACAGTAGATGTATCTAGTAATGTTTATGTATGGTTTCAATTCCATCATTTTTGCATACTGAGGATGAACAATGAGTTAACCACATATTGCACAATGTATAAAGAGACTGATCAGTGTTATTATTCAAATTCTGGTTCTTCAGTTGTAACTTAAATTTTTGGCAATTATGATTATTGCTTTGGCACTACTTCATGCTTTATCCCACTAACATCAGTTAGAAACACTTAACAAATCCATTTTACCTTAATATCTTGTATCTTTCATAAACCAATCCCATACATAATAATGTATCTTTCATAAACAATCCCATCAAAATCATCTATCTCCTGTTTTTAACCTCTCTGAACTATCTCCACATCCACTTCCTAAAAATCCAATGACTTACAACATTCTCTCTTTGCCATTGGTTGTGGTGCATTACACGACGGTCAGAGAAAGGATGTAAGTAAATGAAACCAATCTTTGTTATTCTCGATGCTACCTTACCCTATCCTTGCTGAATGTACATTACACAAATATAGTCTATTAACTACTTAATTAGATCTTTCATTGATCTGTGATGCTACTTAGAAAGGACCTTACATAGTTCAATGAACAGCATTTTTGTAAAATATATCAAATTTTAGCTGATCTTCTGTGTTGATATGAGATGACTACAGCCTCTTTACACTACAATTAAGAATTCTTCAGCTACCCTTCAGCAATGGCAACAGGAAGATACCACATATAACTATTAATATAACTGCAAGTGAAATGGAACAGAATCTGCTTCATAGTGATGAAGACACTAGTGACTCAGGTAATAGTTTCTTTGAAGATACATAAAGATACTGATATTGCAGGAAAAAGGTTAGGAGCAGTAGGGATTTGGGATGTTTATTTCCTAGGCTGTGTAGTTGTCACTACTTTCAGAAAATCTGTGCCAACCAGATTTTATTTCTCCAGGGGTAAGATGTGGCATATTTCATTTATTTCTCCACAATTTCTTATCTTTATATAAAGTTCATTTCATAGGAAAGAAATGGTTTCTTCCTATAACAGATTCAGACTTTTTTTCACAAGTTTCAGGAAATTTATATGTCTGCTCAAGGTGTTAAAACTTCATTATCTTCATATGTGCTGAAAGTACTAGTTATGAATCTAATCAAATGCAACTTCACCATCACAGTGTATGAAACAGATTCTGAATCAGTAAAAACTGAGAGAGTGGAAATATTCATTATACTCACCATGTATGTGAGACAAAAGATTGTTGTTGGCTATAAGGACTGTAAGAGAGTAGGTAGCAGTAGGAGAAAGGCGTGGTAGAAGCCGCAGCTGGTTGTGGCTAATGTCTAATAATGACACAGTTGGCAGATACTCAAGTGCTGAAGCATCCTCCAGTTCACAATGGCTTAAGTCTAGGATCTGTTCAAAATAAGTACATAAACTTCAATAACTCAGACCCAGCTATCATCATAGAACTTTAGTCAAAAAACATATTGAAGGTTTAAGAGGAACAAAGATTACGGAATAATTTCAATCACTTGATGTAATTGGTTCTGCTCGGAAATAGGCAACTCATAGAGCTATCTACTTGTGAAATATAAATATCTAGTAACCAAAACACTTATGCAAAGAAATGCTAAGGAATATCTATTGAACAAATGTAATGTTAAAAAAGTGCACACAATAAAGACACTATTAAGATGAGAGTGGTTGAGAAAGTATTTTCTTCAAAACTGATACAGACAAGGGGAGAATGGGTGAAGAAAGGAGTAAAATGAGTGGGACAGATACAAAGGAAAACAGGATACAGTGAGAGGACAAAGTATTGAATTATTCACAGAAATTCCTCAAAACACAACCAGTATACACAGAGAGCTGAAAAAAAAAAAAAAAATGTTTGGAAGATTTGCTGTTTTCCCAGATAAGCAACTAGACGTTCATTAGGCGAGCTATTCTTACTGACTCTTCAACCAAACCTTAATCATGCACACGCTGCCATTTCCAGGTATACAGTCTTGGCAACTGAAATGTTTGAAAAACTGAAAATGAACTCAGGACTTAAATGACATTCATTCTGATCACAAATATTTTGAAATAATATTGTTATCACTGCTCTCCCTGAAGTTTACCATACTCTCTCACCCCATCTCTTATTTGCCCTCTTTTGCAGCCCTGCAACTTACTTTTGTCCTCCAGCCATTTGCTCTTGTATATCATGTAATCACTCACACTCCTTCCCTGCCGGTAGTGGCTGCACAAGTGTCTTCTCTCTTTCACTAGTAAATGAACCTCCACATCCCACAAGTCACAAACCTTTCTCAAATACCCGTATCTTACCATACACATAACACATTTCACAAAGCTTCTCTAAATACCATCCATTCTTCACCAACTCCCCTAGTTTTGTTTGCTCTTACCTTATGCCAATATTCACCCAATCTTTGTTGGTATCTTTGCACACAAGCCCCTTTGCCAAGTTCCCTCACTTCCAATACATGTCATTTTCTCATTTTCTAAACCCTCTGCAAACTTCCACAATCTCCTCCACCACTGAGTGATACAATTTTCAACCAACTGCCTCTCTCAGTTCATTTATATTCATCAGCCTCTCCAAAATGATTTATCTCCTATATGAATTATCTCAAGTCCTCTCTCAGGAATTCTGTTGAAATGTTTATCATAGCCCTTGACATTTACTAAGCAACTGACAGAGTGTAGCATAAGTCTTTGCTTTCCAAAGTCCCTTCTTTGGTTTCAAAGCTTCTCTCTGTTTACTAATGCATACTTTCCCCTTCAGTCATTCCAAAGCAGTAGTTAACATTGAAGCAACTTTCCTTTCCCATCCTATCAATAGTGGTGCTCCTCAGGGTTCTGTCCTATCACCTACTCTCTTTCTACACTCAATATATAAATCAACTCTCTTCTCCTAATCCTTTTCACCCTTATGCTGATGATTCCACTTTTCATATTTCAACTCACTTTTCCTTCCCTCCTTCCTTTAATGCTCATTCTCTTTCTCATACTGATCATACTTCCTCTCTCGATTCTGACCTGTAAAGCTTTTTGTAATGGGTAAGCAATAATCCTGTATAATTCAATTGAAGTAAAATGCAATTTCTTACAATATCTCTTGTTAAGAATCATGTTTCTCTCTTCAATTTCAATCATTCTAGAATCATCTGCTTCCCTCTTCAATTTCAAAACACCATAATTCAACCCAATAACACCATTAACATGTTGGGTATAACCCTGTTCTGAAATTCACACAGCCTCCACCTCTGTATCAAATACAATCAAAAGCCTTCCATCACCTCTCCTCAGCCTTTCCTCTCTCTACACTGCAAAGGGGCTACTCTATTCTATAAGTATCAATTTGTTCAATGTTCTTGTGAGCTGTCTGCATGTGGCACATTCCCAAGGCTTGGACCAGTAGCACATGGCTGGCTGCAGCTTCCCGAAGTCTCTGAAAGGAGACTGGTCACTTCTGTTAGGCTGTTGTGATAGCTTCCTCCCCTGAGCAATTAAGCTGTGGATTATCTTCCTTTTCTTTGTCTTTCCCTCTGAATATGAACTTTCTTCCTTTAAGAGTTAGATCTACAAAGACCTAAAGACCCCTGATTAATATCTAATTTCTTTTCCTTCTTCCTTCATCCAAGATAGTTGTAAATGAGGCATATTGTGCCCATGACACTTTGGTCACACACAAAAAAAAAGGACAACTACCAAAATCCAAAGCAGTTACTATAATCTAGAAAAATATCAATCAAGTTGCAACAATACTTCTTACTAACCTTAAGGTTGGGGAGAAGACTAAGGCTGTGGTCTAAACTGTGTAATGTGTTGTGAGCCAACAGTGCTTCCTGCAGCTGCTCCCATGCAAATTCACCAGCCTAGCAAACAAAAATCAATTATGAAAATTATTGAAATAATATTTACACAAGAACATGTACTCACTCACAAAGCAAAATGATTTTCACTGAAAAAATATTCACACAAGAACATGAACACACTCAAAAATCAATTCAAGAAAAATAAAACTGATTTCTTTAAAGAGGTAAAACATCATGACCTAATTCCTCTCTTAAACATGTATATGTCAAATACATAAGTGCTAGGTGTTACCAGACCCTGCTTGCTTGAGGTTACACCACAAGTGAAAAGTCACCTTTGGTGAGGCTGTCATTGGGAGTACAGTCTTGTCAATAAAACTTTTCACACCAAAAGAGTGTAAATTTCCCTGCTTGTGAAAGTGCTACCTCATAAAAGTATGACAGTAAAAATATGACACAGCAAGTCACATACATATATAAGTTTTCAGAAATGCACTGGAGCAGTTAAAACAACATAGTTAGCAATTTCACTGATCCCTAACAAAAATACATAGTAGGCTGAGGGAAGGTAGGTAACTGGGTCAGATGGAACTTTTGAAAGTTATGTGACTGGCTGATAAGTGAAAGAGGTAATATGGTAGAGAAAAAGATGGACTAAGTGCAGTTCACACCAGGGACTCAGGCAGAAATTACTTTCAGGCTCCAGGCATCAGGGTGTTCATGGTTCCTCATATCTTCTCACTGCTATGACACACATAACACAAAGACTAAATGTAAATGTGAATTAGCATGAGAGAGATGCCACCGCTAGCCTGATTCTTGTGAGATTGCTCATATCCTGAACAAACTTACCACTGTGAGTTGTCTAGTGTTTGAAACAATATTCATGATTTTTGTATTGGTGATATAAATCAGTGATGTATCAATGGACTATTATTGGTGGTATCAGCCATTTCTGCTGGTAAAAATTTGGCTGATGCTGCCAATACTTTATACAAAATCTTATTGAATTTTTTTTGTGGAAAAATTCAAGTTTTTGTGATGTGCATCATTTTTGTGTTATTATACATAAATGTTTTTGATTCTATTGACTGCTCATATAAAATTTCTAAAGCCTAAGGTAATGAAAATGAAGGGTCATATGGCAGATGTAATATAAATATTTACAAGTGCCGAGATAACAGGCCCGTAAAGATGATTTGCGAAAGTACAGCTGAAGGTGCAAGAAAAGGAAGACCAAGAGAAAGAAGGAACAAAACTGCTTTAGATAAGATTCAAGTGGAATAAATTCTGATTATGTATAATGAAGTTTAGCTTCATATGTTGGAGGAAATGTGTGTTAACATCTTACTCATACCTGACAAATCAGCATAAAGTGAAAATGAATAATCAAGAAACAATGATATTAATATGGATATCTTTGTTCACTTTCATGCAATGAACATAAGCTGAGGATTTGTGCATGTGAAATAATAGGTTATATGCACATGAACCATTCCATGAATAAGGAAATGGAGTTAAAGATAATGAATAGATATCTTCCTTAAAGAACTTGGTACCTTTGTCTTATGACGTTTCAGGGACTTCTGCAACAATTATGGATTGTAGGATCAATTGCAATGATGAAAATAATTTCAGAGGCCCATGACAAAAATTTGCCTCTTGGAGTGATAACCATAACTAGCAACAATACTAGATGGTAAACTAGGATTTATTTTTACCTGTTCATGAATTATGTACCAACAATTTTGCATCTGTGCAGGAAAAAAAAATCACTATAACCTCAGGGAATGAAAATGAAAGGCCATAAGGTAGATGTATTGTAAATAGTTAAAAGAAGAATTTACCTTGTCAGCACCACAACGAATGAAGAGATCTTCCAATCTAGTTAATCCTTTAACTATTATTATTGATCGTAATGTTGGTCGTAGTGTTTGCAGAGCTTTGAGACTCGTCACAGGAATGTGCATTAATTCTAATGCCTGTAAGTTTCGGAAACATCGCAAACTTATGTTTTCATTCTGTTGAAGACTGTGTCCTGAAAAAAAAAATGGTTTTCGTTTTGTCAACAGAAAAAATGGATTTGATGCACAGCTGCAAAACAGTTAAAAAAGGATAAAAGATAATGAGGATTAAAATTAGAGAAATTAGAAAAGATAAGAATTCAGAAGTAAAGTTTTCCTAGATGTACTTTAGGTTCAACATAAAAAATTTGGACATCTGAATTCCAGAAACTTCAGAAATCATAAAAAAATTGCCATAATACCCCTTTTTTTTACCCTATGCATTATTTCTATCATGTCTATTCAGTTTATGAGTACTGTGACATTGAGTACATAATTGGTATTAGAAAAATGCAACAAGAG
This sequence comes from Panulirus argus, assembly GCA_038088735.1. Lineage (NCBI taxonomy): Eukaryota > Metazoa > Arthropoda > Malacostraca > Decapoda > Palinuridae > Panulirus > Panulirus argus. Next base: position 1,194 of record JAYMFT010165381.1, on the reverse strand, counting down.
AAGTATACTATCATAATGGTGTGGTAGGTAGTAGTTGGTTGCAGAAAAAAATAAAGTTACCCAGAGGGTAACTCTTTTGGCCTGCTGCCTCACCATGTCAGGCACAGGATTGCAAAATCAAATTTTTACCAGAAGTTGCTCTAGCTGACACCAGGAAACCAAGGTTTGGGTTCATAAAGCAAGTGTAGCAATTGTGCTGTCCCATATTTTGTCCCCAAGCAGAGAGAGTGACATCCTAACCATTCCAATCTTTTCTTAGCCATGTAAATTTCTGGCAAGGAATTAAACGAGGACTTGTCCAAGTTGACATTAAAAACTACTTCCTGAAAGGTTTTTACTTATTTAGATTTGCCCATTATTGCAGTGTGGGGAGAGAGTTCTACAGTACTCTCATGGGGCCCCACCTTCAAAATTTTCTATGCCATCAAGGAATCTTTTAAACTTCTGTAAACTACTGGCATTCATGACCTCTTTAGTTAAATTATTCCACCCTTGCACTAAACCAATACTTCTTTTAGTCTCATCTGAATATCTTTTCGCCTAGGTGCATGTCACAACATCTAGTTACTATAATGCTCTTGAAGTGCTGACAGTTAAGGTCATCTAAATGACCCTGATAGAAGAAAACTTTCTTACCCTTAGCCTCTCACTGAAGATAAGTTGTATTAAATAAAGTACTATCTTAGTGGCTCTATGCTGAACCTTCCCAACTCATCTATGTATTTCTTAGGTATACTGACCAGATTTGCAAGGCATAGCCAGTTTATTTTGATACAGGTTGTGAATGGCGTACCAAACATATCCCTATCACTAGTCTGGAATAATTTGGGGAGGAGGTACAGATTATCAAAGAGTCCAGACTATCCAAAATAAATAGAAAAAAATGAGTTAAACATATAAATCAAGCATACTGAGCCTATAAAGCCCAAAATATTCACTTATATTACCCAGGGTCAAACGCATAGGTTCGAATCCTGGTTGCAGCTATCAGTCCACATTCAACCCAGCTGTTCCTCCACTCCTTGAGGTTGGTCAATAAAATGGGAACCTGGCTCAGGACAGGGTGTACACACACACACACACACACACACACACATTTATTTACATATATATATTATTAAATGCGAAGGTGAGTAATGTGGCGGTTGAGGGTATAACTGGTGCACATGGGGTATTCAGTGTTGTGAATGGAAA
>JAYMFT010165370.1:0-12342 GCA_038088735.1 Panulirus argus | reverse complement strand
TATCTCTGGGGATAGGGGAGAAATAATCCAATGTCTTTCCTGTGAATCGTAGGCTACTGAAAGGGGTGGGAGAAAGGTGCTGGAAATCCTCCCCTCCTATTTTACTTTTCCAAAAGAGGGAACGGAGATGGGAGTCAAGTTAGGATTATCCGTCTGAGGCTCAGTAGTATGTTCTTAAGTATTATATTTACTGGCCTCCGTGATGTATGTAATCGCATGGGTCCGAATCCGTGTTCATCCTCCCCTCGGTGCTGGTTAACAGATGGCTAAGGTGTGTATGTGTGTGTTTTTACAGTAATAGAAGTAAATACATGACATGTACGTACAAGGTTAAGAGACAGGGTAACACGGACATAAAACTTTTCCCAAAACACAAATAGAAGTCACATCATCCCTCGACTCTATTCCCCTTTATAGCTAACACTGTACATACTTCCTTATTTAGTGCTTTCATTATGCTTATTTCCCTTTCTTCCTTACTTGACACATCCCAGAGCTTTGTTTCGTAAGTTCTGTAAATACATTTGGTTTTCAAGCATCTCTACACTGTAACACTATCATTGCAAAATCTAGTTCCTCCACACACATGCATCCTCTCATCGTGGCCAGGAATATGACCTGGAGCACTGCTTCACATTCATCTTTGAATACAAGATTTGCTTTGCTTCATAAACTCCTGAAGCCTTGACATGTCTTACCCACTACAGTATGTTTATTCACCATCAAAGTCAGTATCACCTTCCTTACTAAGCAGTGAAGATTGTTTCCTTGATACTCGAGCACAAGGATTGTCTCTCTTCATCATCTCTGTCTTACATTTTTTCATTCTTTTATACTTGTTTGCCATTTCCATTGCAAGTAATTTATCATCAAGAACAAATAAATGATCTATCTATCTATCTATCAATATCTCTAATGCCTGTATCCAACTGGAACTCCCACAAGGGGTGGCCACGGCATAAATGATCTTTAGAAGAAAAAATTTCTGGTTAGATAGAAGAAAAAATTTCTGGTTAGACCCCCTCCAGTTTCTATTTTTTTTCAAAGGAGAGGGGGAGGGGGGAGTAAAACAGGCTGAGAGGATTTCCAGTCCTTGCGTCTCACTCTTAGTTGCCGTCTGCGCCATACAGTCAATATTCTTTTTCCGCACTCCCCCAAGGGTGATTCTTAGAAACATTACGGAGTAATCTTTGTCTTCCCTTTTCTATTACTTTACCCAGATATTAGATTGGATACTTCCTTTTATTTATCTTAAAGTAGCATTTTCACCTTTTGATACTGGTATCATATCTAAGATTATAAGAATAGTACAAAATTTATGTTGATAATAATTGCTTTTGACAGACAAAAATTTGTGGTCCCTATATAAAAAGTCATGTTTTTCATACTCTATCACAGACAAAAATTTGTGGTCCCTATATAAAAAGTCATGTTTTTCATACTCTATCTCACAAAACATTAAATTCCCAGTCTTTTGTAGAAAGTAAACTTGAATGTAGGAGAAATTGTCATATCCTCCCTGTGGACTTTGTTTCAGTGTTGATTTATTAGTTAACAATTCATAGAAGCAAGTTCTTTGAGGTTGTCACATTCTTAAAATAAGTGCAATAAAATATTTATCTCATTTCTCCGTTACCTTCCTATATGGGGAACATTACCTGCCTCTGCATTTTTTCCTATGGTTCTTTAGTTTAATTTATCAAGTTCAAACTGAAGATACCTTCCCCTCTTTGATTTGAGCTAAACTGGGTCACAAAACTAAACATGTGGGGAGATGAAAATCAGAGTCATGAAAGATACTTTATGTGTAAGCACTGCCATTAGGGATAGATATGGCACATTTTAGTCAGATTTTTATTCCAGCATAATCATAATTAGAATAATTTCTTTTTCCACAATGAACTGTTGTACTAGTTGAGAGACAAGGTCTTTCCTTCTTTCAAACTAATCAATTTTGATTTTAAGGATTTAGTTTTATCTCCTTTTAGCATTAACCTCACTTCACAGGGTAAAGGATTCATGGAGACCTACTGGCTAATTGGGAAACATGGAGTTGTTGGAGACCGTCAGCCCCTGCAGGAGAAGCAGGAAGAAATGGATGTTATGGCTGAAAACCCTCACAGCGAGAAGGTATGTAGGGCAAAACATGTGGTTCATTTGCAATTTTTTGAGGGGTTGGCTGTTTAGTTCACTTTCATGTTAATACTACTGATGTTTAGTATCAGTTAATGCATGAGCTTCTGGAGTCAGCTGTGTTTATAGCAAACATTAGTAATCTCTCATTTACTATTCTTTTGTGAGATGAATGTTTCAATACCAATGGTATTCCAAGATTTTCACATACATACTTAATAAATATACTAACTGATAATGCAATAAAATCATAAAGGTAAGAGCAATAATGATATTTAAAATAATCATTGGTATCTTTACTTGGACACACAAAGGATCTATAAAGTGGAGCAAAACACATGACATTAAAGGAAATACAGAGTTCTGTTCTCTAATACCTGTTATGTATATGAAATCACTCATGAAAAGAAGGAAGGACTTCACAAGATCACCATATCTCTGTGTTGATTCCAACAGTCTGACTTTTTCAGGAGACGTAATACCATTTTACTTTTGCAGATCAACATAAGCTGCATGTTGCACTAATACTGTCTTATTGATATAAATTGTAATGAGTCTACAGATGCAATTTATCACTGGTTTACTGATAAAACCCATCACTATGTTTCCTACATCCAGTGCTGGCTTAGTAATGTAATCTGACACTGGTTTTCTACCCCACCAAATGCTGATTTACCAGGGTAGCCCAACATTAGTTTACCCCCATCAAAAGGTTGTTCATGTAACTCAACACTTGTCTGATGAATAGACATTTTACACTGCATATTTTGTTTTCTTTTTGTCTGAATAGATTTGTATCTGTCAAACCTTATTTTTTTTTTTCATATGGACATTAGTAAAAGTTAGTATATTATTTTTTTCTAATATCAGAAAATATACAGTTATCCTGTGCTGTTATTTAAAATATGTAGATAGAATATTTTCTTTAGATAACATAAACAGAATTAGAACTCATATATATCATCTTCATTCTCAGGTTCGTCTTGCCCAGCAAAGTGCAATTACTGCTAGTGGGTGTTTGGATCTTTTTGCAAAATTAAAGTTTTTTTAAAAAGTGACAGCATGCAGTAAGTTATGAGAAATCCAGGAACAATGCTGGATCACCTAAGGTAACCACACGTACCCAGTTGTATATTATGGAATCCACTTTTCCTGTATGACTCTCCATACCATGAATAAGGAAATCAAAGAATTTTTAAATATAGTAATTGATTTTAATTGTTTATTCGGTTTGCCATAATCAGAAATTTCACTTGCTACATTCAAGGTTCTGCTGGATAGTTTACTAGTTTACTTTATTTTTTTTGTTGCTGGTTATTAATAGAAGTTTGAACTAAACATTACTTTTAAACAGAGGACTTTATGTTAGTCAAGAAGACTCTAAAATGCTTTGATGCTTTGATTCACTTCATTTGATATTTCTTGGGAAGATAGGATTGATATCAGTGTTATTATGCCAACAGGTAGTTTATTTTCAGGCTATTTGTATTCATCCTCGCTCAAGTTTTGCATATTTCCAGTGAGTTCATAGTTTTGATTCCCAAGAAATGTATTATCTCTCTGAATAAAGTTTAGTCAGTTTTTGGCATCATATTTGCATTCTTTAATAAAGATGCACTAAGTATGGATATACTTTCTTGTGTTAAAACACTGATGGTGATTACTTCCCCATCATAAAATGAGTAACATAGCTGTAAATAACCTTTGGCCGGTCAGGTGATAAGTTGGTTCATGCTATAAAACTGACTTGATGAACTGAAGAACTGAAGACTACATCATATTAGGCAGCTAATAAAACCAAAAGATGGCAAAATTCACCTTCAGATAACCTCACTTATTTCGAAACTGTTCCTCACTTACAGGATTGTATTTTTTTCCCTGAGACTCTTCATGTTATCTAATTTTCCTGAAAGAATGTAAGCAAACAAGATTTGACTTTTTTCTTCAGGAAATATGAGTGCTAAATCAAGTGGAAAAAAATAAATTCTTATAATAGAACCTATAAGAAAATGTGGTATAGGGAACACAATTATATTTTGAAGAAAGAGGACAACAATGAGCTTAATTATTTCAAAAAGGAAAATGATAGTGACTTATAGTGATGTATTTACATAAAATGCAGTTGTAAAGTTTTACTAAGATAAGTGACCTCAACTAAATTGTTAACAATGAAACTTTAAGTAAGCACCATGTAGTTATAATACTGTAGTTTCCAGCATCTCTTTCTATAAAAAGGGAGGGAGAGAAATATATTGTACATTCTGTAAAGGGTGCAATTTGTGGCTCTTAGATATAAAAGAACAGAAGAGGATTGATGTATTGGAAATTAATTGCTTGAGGACAATAAGTGGTGTAAGGAAAGCTAATCAGGAATGGAATGATATTACGAGAGAGATGTGTGGTAATAAGCTGAACAGGGTGTGCTGAAATGGTTTGAACATATGGACAGGATGAGTGAAGGGAGACTTAATAAGAAGTTATACATGTCTGAAGTGTAGGAAGCATGGGGTCTGATTTTGGTGTATTATACATATCAGCTTGAGAGTAGATGTAAGCAAAGAAGCCATTCTTCATGTGTTCCCAGCATTACCTCATTGTGCATGAAATGACACACTAGAATGAAAAAATTTTGTTTTCGCTGAACTAGAGGGAGTAGTAACTATTAAAGAAATGCATGAGGAATATGGAGTCCCAATCATTGATTAGGTAAGACTGACTTTGTAACAAGTCATTAATAATTAGTAGGAACATTAGGCAGGAGCATTTGATAGAAGCAGTAGGTTGGGACATTAGGTAGACTCTTTAGGGAGAAGTAGTCAATAGGAACATTATGTAGGAGCCTCTGGAAACACTGCACTAGACTGCCCTCTGCCAGTGGCCTGCTAAGGGTGAGGCAATAAAGGCTAAGAAGTGGCAGTAGAGTTCACCAGTTATGGTGACCCTTTTGCCACAGCCACCCCATTAAAGGAGTTCCCAGAGGGAATGGGCATCAGAGATATAAATAGATAAGTAGATAGTCTTGTTACAGAGTTTTTGAATAAAGCTATGAGTGCCATCATGTCATAACTTTACACAGTAGAAATCATGATAATAATACTATATATATAAATTACCATAACTCACGGTGAAATTGATCCGTGCCCATGCAGGTTTGAATTTTCATTATGATGACCTTCATAATGCTTCATCATCTGCTTTCATACCTATCATAGCTTTCAATGAGTAAAAGTGAAATTCTGCTCTATAGGTAGATAAAATAACATGAGTATTGTTTAAAATAAAATATGTTACCTTAGTTATCACCATATCAAGTTTGAGAAGGATAATTTTTAAGCAATAAGGATGCATGAAGAACAACATTTGAAACACCCTGCTGGAGTGTGTGGGACTTTGCATGGACAAAGTTAGACATAAAAATTCTGGTATAAATCATACTAATTGCTTTTTCCTATTTAGGATTACTTTTTTTGGATTCATGGATTAGACTGGTTAAATTAGTTCATTGCTTTATATTTATCATATTGAACTCAAGGAAACTTGTTTAGGAAGAAAGATAACTGAATAATACATTTATTCACTTTCCTTGTTAAAAAAAGTTTTTACATAATTTCTTAGTCCTACTACATGTACTACAGTCAAGAAGGTTCAGATCACACTTCACATAAACTGAACCCTGTGAGCAGTCCATTCAAATCTAGGCTAATAAAATTGTCTTTACCGACACTCCTCATACCTCAGCTCTATGTACAGTATATTATCAATTCACCTGTATTGACTAAAGAAACAAACAAATTTTCTTTTTCTTATTGTATATTATATAATTGGCAGTGGCATTAGATCATCTTACTTTTCAAACCATCAGTGAAAATCTGATACATATTAATACTATTTATAATGGTCATTCACTGTCATCTATTTTGTTATTTATATTTTTTTATATTATAAAAATGGTCAGTTTTGCCTATGTCAGTCTAATCTTTGTTTCTGTTTCACAAATTTGACACAAGGTGATGTAACCAAAATGTTCTCAAAGTATTTTAGTCACTGACAATCTCCATACCCTCAAATGCCGAAGACCAAACAGTAATACTAAAAACATTTGCTGAGGAATTAGGTCTTCAGATCAAATTGTTATCAGTAATGAAGCAGCTGTAACTGCTTGCAATACAAAGAAACTTTTAAAACAATAGCACTAAGGCTAAACTTATCAACACATTTGCCCTTTCTGTTGAGCACTGGAATTCCCATGAGGAATCAATAGTAGTATGCATTACAGTCATAATTCATAGTAAAAAAACTAGGTACATTTCAAGCAGTTTAGAGAGAGAATGATTTTTTTTCAACCGTGCTGTATACAGTAATTCCTATCTTAAGAGTGTAATTTAGCTTCAGATAAATCATAAAATCTGACGTTAATACTCGTACACTGTCACAAGGCAAATTATCAGCTTATGGTTATTAAGAACACTTCCCACCCTAACTTTCAGAGGTATGTAAATGATGCTGGAAAGTCTTTCACAAACAATAACTATGTAATATAGTAGTAGATGATAAGTTATACTGATTAAACAAATATAGTTCCCAAAATATGTTGGTTTATGTTTGTTGCCATTGGAGTGGCATATAAAGAGAAATTGTTTATGATTATTTTACTACTATTTACATTTGTGTAATCATTTAAAGTAATAAATTTCTTCTTATTTAAGTTATAATTAGTTGTTTTCTTGGACTGAGTGAATTGTAAGCTTACCTGCTTATGCTTGGATATATCAAAGATAGTATGAATTGGTGGCCTATGAAATTATAGTTTCAGTTTTATATAATATTCCACAGAGAAAATTACATTATTTCTTGTGAAATATAACTCCAGCATTATTTCCAAATCATTTCCTTAGTAAGAATTACCCTCCTACTTAATGACAAATTTTTGCCACTATTTATAATTTGATGGTCTATTGAATCCACAAAAGTGAATTTACTGTCATATATGATGGGTTAGAATGAAAAAAGACTAAATATATCCCTAACTCGAAGCTTAAGAGGATCATATATTTCATGAGATAACAACCACATGAGTTGCATATTTTTATGTCACAGATTTTATCATTATCAAAACAGCTTTATTTCTTATGGGCTAGGTACAAGAAGTTTAGGATTCATATTCATCATCTATACTATTTACATATAATAACAATACTGATTGCATATACTTAAACATAACAGTATTCAGAGAAAATGTTATAAATGCATTATGATTAAAATTCATCCTTGTATTGGTTAATACGTCTATTGACAGATAACGGCCACTATCTTAATATTTTGGAAACCCACTACAAAAAAATATGAAAAGTATTTGGCTCTCTTTGCTGATATAACTATGTATAGATCTCCAGTAGATACCTAAATAAATAGTAAAATTTCCTCTGAACATAGTCATCATATGTCTAACCAAATGTAAATAGGATCCACATATGTAAGAAAGTCACTGGTGTGAATTCCTTTTTAATTTACAAATCTAAACACACAAATGAGGATCCTTCACTGAATCTGAATTATTTCTTAATGTATAAAATCAATAGTAATAAAAGTAGACACATATAAAAGATTACAATCTTTTTGGATAATTAGTTCTTCAACATTTTATGCCTTTCCATTTGAGATAAAGGAGGGCCGCTTAAAATCGTACAAGCCTTTCCTAGACTACAGGTGAGCACCAGTAGCAAACTTGTCTCTTCTTCTTTTGATATTGATTTTGAAATCTTAAATCCTTATGGAAAATGCAGCATCATATCTGTTTTGTAATCTTTAATGAGAAGAAGACAGTCTCATATGAATCTTGAAATAGAAATAGCATGTCATATACCCAGAGTCTGCATTTTTTCTTCCTTTTAAAAGCCTGTCTCTGTGATTTTAGGAGAGCTCTCGGTTCACAGGTGTTCAGTGAGGCGGTCACTCCATCTCCTCCTGAATGGGCGTAGAGCCACCATGACAGGTACTATGATGCCCAGAGCAGCCAATGCAGCGGCTTGGGTGTTGATGATGATTGCCTCATTCTCCAGCAGTGCGTATGTTATTTCCTTGGTCTCAGGGTCCCTGTGTGTCACGGCAAGGGTTAATAATGTAGCCCCAACATGCTTTAAGAGGTTTTGTTATCATTTTGAATTATTTTTGACCACCCCATGCACCCACTAGTTAAGAGAGATAACAAATGGCATTTGGCAGAGTAGCATTCACAGGAAGTCTGAAATAGGCTGAGAATTAAAAGGGATTATTGGATTATTAGTTATTATTGGCAGTAAACTGCTTGCACCTTACTTCCAGAGACAGTGGTAATTTAATTTCTTTAGAATGACCTCATATTAAAGGAAACAGAGAACTATTTCCAGTTGTATTTGAATATAATGCTTCTATTACTGGATTTAGTTTTATAGAGATAATCAGGGGAAAGACACTTAAAAGTTCCCAAGTAATTATCAGTTTAGGCCACTGAGCTTCAATCTACATCATAAAATTATCATTTATGGTGATTTTCCTATTACTGATGAGGACCTCTTAACTTAAGAAAAAATGCATAGAACTGCATTTTTAGTGAGCCTACTGTGTTAAATTAATGGTGAAATGATAAACAACTAAGCAGAAAGTAGACTTTTTAGATGATGAATGGCTCACAGAAAAATATTTTTTTCATCTATAATCAAAGTAATAGAAACAAACATCAGCTGACCATCTGACTTGAAAGTTCATGTAGATCTCCATCCTTTAGTTATGACTGAGCATTGATTCAAATCTGGATTTTCTCAAATTTTAGAAACCCGTTTCCAATGGGGTTTTCCAGTTTTTAGACATTACTTGGAATGTGTAAATATATACTATGTTAAACATTATAAAATTTTGTTTTTCCATTCCTGTTTGCTGTTTCCTGCTTTGACAAAGTACTATCAGGAACAGACATAATATTCTTTGAGGAAAAGTTCTCTCAGCTCCTTCAGTTCATACATTTAGAAAGTAAAAAATATGGGAGGGGAAAATTTTCAGCTCTCTGCTTCCCTCCCTCTAAGTTGCCTTCAATAACATGCATGAGACATGTGAGTTGTACTCTTTACCATCCATCCCTTATCTATTATACTTTAATGAAATTCTTCCATGTCTCATCTTCCAACAAGTTATATAGACTAAGGCAGAGTTTTGCAATTATAACAGTAGATGAAATGCTAACAGTTGAATGCCATTATAAGAACAGAATAAGGGAAAAAATCATTATAAATAACTGAGAAAATTTCAAAGCACTACCACCTTGATTTCAAACTTCAAAAACTCTATATTATTTTGGTGGAATTCTTAAATTCGCAGGCATTTGGATTTGATGCGTACGGATTATAGATACATAGATTGGAGATCTACCTGTACTTTGCTACAAGATTCATGACACCACTGGCTTTGGAAGAAGTGATTTAATGTAAAAACACAAATACTGTATTAATAATTGTTATTAACATTAGCAGATACAAGAGATGTAATTTATCTGAAAACAAGCTGGTTATTATATTTCCAAATAAAAACTCATTTGTCAGAAGAATTATAGATAAATGTTAATTAGCATGCAGATGTAACTGAAAGACATGGGTGATGTGTATGTCCCACTTTCTTTGTGTAATTAACAGAGAATCAGGCAATTCATTCCATCAATGATATTGACAATTGCAAGAAAATGTGATCTTATTTAACACTTTCTTTAAACTAAGATATTCTGATTAACTAAGTTTCAAGTGTATTCAGGTCTTTTACTATTTCCCATATCACAGAATCTTTTTTTTATCAGCTCCTTCATTCAGTTTTCAACAGAGGTGCTTGTATATTGCAGTTTCATATCTCATGATTATTAGTATGTTTTATCTTGCATCATATATAAACTACCATATAATTCACAAAAGCAGCAAAGCAGAGTCACAAACTAACACAATATTTTGCAATTAGCAGCTGAGGATGTATGAGGCAACTCATAAGAGCAGAAAAAAGAGATAGGAGTTTGGTATCAAAGGTAGCAGAGTTCTATCAAAGTGGGAGAAACTAATCCTTTCAAGTGGCTTATTTTAATGAGCTACATGTCTTGGTCCTAAAGTCCGTTAAAGGGACTTCCAAGAAACAAGTAACAGGGATATGCAATACACTTATTAGGAGGAATGAGATTTGTTAAGCAGACCCTTTTGCTATAGCCACCCCTTGAGGGAATTCCTGAAGGGAACAGGAATTAGATAGATAGACAGATGGCTGATGTGTACAGCATATATGTAATGGAGAAGAGGTTAAATTCCTAAAGGTATAAACCTTTTTTCTTTCTTTAATACATACTTGCCTCTACCTCCTTAGCAAGGCATTGCCATATTAGGAACAGATGACAGATTCTTCATGGAAAAATCCTCTATTCATTTCTTTAACTCCTTCTTTTTGAAAGTAATGATACGGATGGGTATAATTTCCAGCTCCCAGCTCATATACCATCACCAACTTAATCAGTGAAAGGCTGACAGCAATATGGCACTCCTTCTCCAACACAATAAACCACAAAACCAACAGCACTTACCTCTGGCAAATTAAGAAATTTGATACCTCGTACACCAACCCAGTCCTCACACATGAAGTACTTTTAACCCAAACTAATAACATTCCTTTCTCCCACAGAACACACAAACATCCTTATGAAGGATTACTCAGCAATTACCCACAAAACAATTACACCCCTAAACAAGAATGGCAAGGACCTGTGAGGAAGTGCAGTCCTCTTGATAACCAAAAGTGAACGTGACAGCTGATTTGAACCATGAGGGTTGAAGTGAGTCACAGGGTTAAAAATGGGGCCTAAGGTCGTGGGTGCATTTAGGCATGTAGAAAGAGAAGTCAGTGTCTTTAACATAAATATGGGTATGTTTGAAGATACAATCATGGCAGTGTTGTATGGATTAAGTCTTGGGCCTTGAATGCAAAAGAAAGGAAGAGGGTGGACATGTTGGAAACCAATGCCTAAGGACAATACATGGTGTGAGGAGGAGTTATCATATAAGGAGCAAAAATCCATGAGAAAAGTTTGGTAATAAGCAAAGTCTGATTGACAGAGCTGACCAGGGTACACTGTCATGGAGAGGAGTAAAGATACCAAACCCTACTGAAAGATATTTCTAAAATTCCATCATACAAGAGTTAACAGTCTTTTTTCTATCTAGTCTTGGCGCTGTACTTGCAAGAAAGAAACAGGTTTATGAAAAAACAAATCTTAATGTGGTCCTTAAGAGAGTGATTCATACAAAGCCCTCTCCAACAGTAAATTCTTAAAATATTCCTTACACCTAGCATTCAAACAACTGCTGACATTTTTCATGTGTGGTTTTAGTTTTGACTTTCAGCTGGCTAAATAAATCAATCAACATACGGTCACACCAAGCCTAAATGCAATGTAAAACTTACCTTACTTTTACTCTAATGTTTTAGGTACCTCTGATTTTTAGTTAACACTTTGTACAGAAATTACATCAATACATTGCTGAAAAATTTATATGTACACTTATGGGTGCATATATATATATATATATATATATATATATATATAGGAACATTTAGGTTAGAGAATTAGGTAGAAACATTAAGTAGAACTAGTCAGTAGGAACGTTAAACAGGAGCCTCTGCAAACACTGCACCAGACTTTCCCTCTGCCAGTGGCCTGTTAAGGGTGAGGCACTAAAGGCTATGAAGCGGCACTGGAGTTCACTAGTTATGGAGACTATTGCCGAGGTCATCTCTTAGAGGGAGTTCCAGAAAGGAACAGGTGTCCGAGATATAGATAGATACTGATGAAGAATGGTCAACCTTTGGAAGTTCACACTGATTTTTTTCCTATTTCAACACAATCATCATATCATATATATTCGAAACCAGAAGACTGCCTTTAATATTTCTTTTATAGAAATGAAAATCAATGACTGGTACATATCTTATGCTAGCTTATTCATTATATCTAGGCAATGCCTCACAGCCTGTAATAGACATCTATAATAATATTGTACAAAGAAATAATATTTCTGCATAAAGAAATGGTAAGAATTTGAAACCAATTATCATAAAATTACCAATAATTCATGTCTTATCTGTCAAATTTCAGTTTGCTTGTAACATAAAAAAGAAAAAAGAAGTATATATATATATATATATATATATATA
>JAYMFT010165359.1:0-12343 GCA_038088735.1 Panulirus argus | reverse complement strand
TGTGTGTGTGGGTGAGAGAGAGAGAGAGAGAGAGAGAGAGAGAGAGAGAGAGAGAGAGAGAGAGAGAGAGAGAGAGAAACCATGACCCTAAAAAAAACCCTCTGTAGGCTTGTACTCCAGACGACCGTGAAACAGCTACAGTACTTAATTGTGAGCCCGAGTTTTCCCGCCTTGCTGGGCCTCGCTCGTAACGCCGGGCGGTGGTAATACAAGACTAATCCCACACCTGCTGGGGGCTACGTCGAAAGCGTGAATTAGGGTAGTTTTCCCGTGAGACACTGTTTTACCCTGATGAAAATACGCTTGTCAGGAACGCGCTTAAGTTTACCACATACGCCATTAAGATTAATCAACAGGATTCTATCTCTTTTTTTTGTTGGTGAGAAACAGCGATTTTGCCCATAGGCTGACAAAGACTGAAGGAGAAGATCAGTGCCTGCTATACTTCTGTGCCATTGTCTCTTACGGACTTCAGCTTCTAAGAATTCTATGAATCGTTCTTTGTTTACGTCATCCTAACTGTACTCCTACAAGGAACACGTGACTCTCTCATAGCCAACAGGTCCACGCTATCGAGTGTGTGTGCCCCATTATATACGCATTCAACATTACCAACACCAAGGAAGATTAAATTCTAAGTTACCGGAAACAATGACGACGCTGTATACCTACCCTTCAGTTGCTCTCTACTATCTATCCCAATGAAATCTATAAACATCCCATCTGTGGTCCCCTCCCGATTGATGTGGCTGACTCTCCGGGCGCTGCGGGAGCCCCCATTTTCCCAATCAACAAAGGGGACGTAGAGGAGACCTACGTATATTCCTACCACATTCAGAAACCAGTATCATAACAGTCAGCAACTAAACCCCCCCCCCCACCCCCGAGGGCAACTTATCATAGGTCACCGCCGGCAATTGGGAAGTCGCGCCGGAGGAGGCGCGTTCCCCGAAGTGGCGAGACCTACCGAACTCGGGGGTGATCTGTGCTGCCGCACTGTTCTAATTAATGTCTCGACTCGAACTCTCATTACGGAGGAGTTTCCCATCTGTTCCCGAACTAATTAGCCTCCTGGACCATAATCAACCGGTGGGTGGGCAAGCTAATACACAACCACCCCTTCCCCCCCCCTCTCCTTTCCTTTACCACCCATTCCCCCTCCACTCCACTCCCTCCAACCCACTTCCACTTGGAAAGCACGTGTGGCGATCCTCCCCCTCGACACCTGGGTTGGATGCGTGCACACCCGCGTGGGACACACGGACACCCGTGTCAGACACATCGACGCCCGTGTTGGATACATCGCCATCGGGTGACACATGCTTCCCGTGTCCTGTCTCTGTCTCCCCAAGCCTGCCCATCTGCTTCGTTCCTCCCCTGAGAATACTACTCTATGCCTCCTATCCTCCCCACCCTGCTCCCCATCTCCTCAAGCCTGCTGCACCCCACTTCCTCCCCTGCCCATGTTTGTTCCTCTTCTCCTCCCCTCCCCGTGACTACTTCCCACCACTTCTTCTGAAGTTTCCTCCCAACTTTTTCCTCCTCCCATGTCTGCACCCCACGTCATTCCTACCTCCCCTATCCCTGCTCCCATCTCTCTACCACTCTCATCCCTGCCTCCACCATCTATCCTCCCCACTCTTACTCCCCACCACCTCCTCCCCTTTCCATGCCTAAGGCTCCCTCGTCCTCTCTCCCCAAAAGCCCCAACTCCCCATCCGCCCTCCCCACCGGGGATCACACCGCCGTGTCTAAGCCCCAGGAGTCAGCAAGCAACAGTCACCCAGCGGCGGGAGGAGGCAAGATAACGTAACGTTGGATGAAAAGTAATAACCATTCTGCCATCCCGGCGCCACCTTTTTAAAATCGATTCTGTAAATAAAATAACGACGCGCTGCAGTTGATCTGATGCCTGGAATGGGAGACATGCGAAGGGGGGGGGGGAGAGGGAGAGGACGACTTTTATGACGGCGCACATGTGCGTTGCTCGAGGGGTATTTGGGACCACTCGCTTGGGGAGGGAGAGAGAGAGAGAGAGAGAGAGGGAGAGAGAGAGAGAGAGAGAGAGAGAGAGAGAGAGAGAGAGAGCAGCGGGAGCCCAGTCTCCCCAGAGTTGCCATGCACGTCAGGAACCGTCCATGTCTCTTGCGTTTCCATTATCTTCACGCAAATCAATCTATTCCCTTTCTCTCTGATGCCAGTCGTCTGTCTGTCTGTATTCCCATTTTCTCTGAAGCTTTTCCAGCACTCAAAATTCTTCGGCTTCTTTAGGCCTATCGGTCCTGTATCGGACGCCCCCACCCCCCAGGCGGTGGTTATGAGCTCTTTGATGTCTTCCAGTTTTCCCTGGAAAGTGTCCATATTGCCTGCCTTTCCAGTCTGCTTACAATCTGTATTTCTGGAGGTCCAGACTTGTCTGTAGTTCCCATCGGCTTTCAAGTCCCTCCTTAATTACCTAGAATTCCTTAGAAGCTCTGAGTCTAGTGGCCTCGTAGGACACAAGCTAGTAGATTCCTATGTTCACTAGGACTCGAGGTTGTGGATCGCAAGGGGGTTGTAGGAACACAAGCCACACGTTCCAGCCAGGATCTCTTGCATAAATATAGCTTGAGGGTTGTAAAGGTTGTAGATACACAAACTACCCGACACACACACACACACACACACATACACAAAAGCAGCCTATCCAAGCAGTTGTGGTAGATGTTATAGTAACACAAACTACCAGTTCCATCCCAACACTCGAACACTGAATATGGCGTTGGAACTCAGGCTACACATTCAGTCCGAGATCTTGCATTCAGTATAGTGAAGGTACGTAAGCTAAACGTTCAATCCCAAAACTTTGAGCGCTGTGAAGGAGCTTGGAAGTAGTATACGTACGTAGCTGCATCAAGGCCAGGGAAAGATCATTTTGCCTGAGGAATCCGAATGCAGTCTAAATGCCAAAGGCATAAATTCATGATTACATACAAAACTGATTATCTTTTTTCCTTCACTTGGTTAATGTGTGCTTGTGTGAATCTTTATGTGGTCATGAAATTTTGTACGAAACATGTTTCCGAAATCTGTGTCATAGTCTCTTTTAAGATATTCCTCGAGTATCTATCAGTTGTCTGCTGCTTTACTTAAAGCTAAGAACCCCCCCACATGGGCAGCGGTCACTCACTTTCATTCACCTTCGTGCCATCTCGAAAATGATCAGATATAGGGAGAATATGAAGGTAATTATTCACCATAAGGCGACATAAAAAGGAGAAAAAAAAAATAAAATCTACGCTGGTTATTACGCTCTAATTAAGTCTATCCCCCTCAACCAAGCCCCCCTCCCTCCCCCTCCCCCCACAACTGGTAATAAGATCCGAAGTTTCTTGTTTAATTATAAGAGCATCGGCGAAATTATCTTCTCTCAGTGATGTCAATCGCCTTCGTAATTGGCAAAGTCAGGTTCGGCTTGTTAAATGACGGTAATTTATGGCGAAAGTTGGATTATGTTGGAACTTCATTCTCTCGTTATTGTCAATGACAGTCTAATTAAAGGGCATTTAACGACGTGTAGCCCTTTTTTATTTCTTCTGATGGGGAAGAGATCAAACGCCATGTAAACCTTACGATTTGAGTACCGAGTATCGTAGTTCGCAGTGATGACAGATTCTACGAATACACTTCCATGGATTACTTTCCCGTGTTATCGTAAAATTCCACTCCATCATGCGTACTGCACATGACTGATACACCGATCGCATTCGTAATGTAACATGATTTCCAGTGCAGTTCTCGAAATGGCTCAAAAGGATTTTCTTTTTCTTCTTTACTTGAATTGCTCAAAGGATAATTTCCCGGAGCAGTTTTTGAAAAAAACTTAAAAAGTCTCAAGTCGTTCGTCTGGCCATGAGATCTGCGACATGTGTAAATAATTTTCATAAGGGATGAGGGAGGGGGAAGGCAGACGATGATGTCCCGACGACTGGTCTGACCTCCTGGAAGAAAACCAAGAGACTCCAGCCAAGAAAATGCTTAAGAGGGGAAAGCTGGCCGAAGCTGGATACATAAACTGAAGGACCTCCGGGAGCAGATGGATGATTCTTGTAAACTGGAAGACCTTTGGGACACAGGTGGATGGCTGCTGTAAACCGAAGGACCCCAGGGAGCAGAAAGGTGGTTCTTGTAAACTGGACGACGTTTGGTGGCGGCTGGATGGTTCCTGGAAACTGCAGGAGCAGATGGATGGTTCTTGTAAACTGGAGGACCTTTGGGAACAGCTGGGTGTTTCCAGTAACCTGAAGGGTCTTTGGGAACACCTGGATGATTCCAGTAAACTGGAAGATCTCCAGGAGAAAACCGATGGTTCTTGTAAACTGGAGGACCTTTGGAAACGTATGGCTCGTTCATGTATACTGAAGAACCTTCGGGAACAGACGGGTGGATCCTGTAAACTGAGGGACCTTCGAGAACAAACTGATGGATCTGTAAGCTGCAGGACCCTCGCTAACATATGTATGGTTCGTGTAAACTGGACGGACCATCGAGTACACATGGATGGTTTCTGTTCACAAGAGAACCCTCGGGAACAAATTGGAAGACCTCTGGGAGCAGATGAATGGCTCGTGTAAAAATCGTCCGAAAAGTTGAGGTCAATTAACTCTGAGATAGTTTAACCATTTTTTTTTTCTTAAGTTAGGAGACTTTACATGAAGAATGATGACCGTTGGCTGGGTTCTTGGTCATAATAATATTCTTGATGACCACCGGTTCGTTTCCTCGAGTCTACCGCCTCAGTGTCGTCTGCTAGAGGGCTGTCTCCTGTGATGATGAAGAACAGGGATAGAAGTGTGCGAATAGTAAAAGAGGTGGGCGAGTGATTCCAGGTGGAAGCTGGTCTGCGGCAGAGGTAGTGTGATGTCACCATGGCTGTTTAAAGTGCTTATGGATGGGGTAGTGAGAGAGGCGAGTGCAAAGGTCTTGGAAACAGGGGCAGCTCTGTAGTCTGTTGCGGCTGTGGGGGCTTGGGAGGTTTCAATTACAAGCGCCATTCCTTCGGTCTTTGTAATTTTACAGGAAGAATATCTGTGAAGTAATGAAGATCTGATGGAGGGACACGGGTGCCGCCTGATGTGGCCGGCTTGGGTAACTTGAGGCCAAAAACGACACCCAAACGTCACTAATCCTTCTTGAACACCCTGCACATCAACATCAGTCGGTGGCCGAAGTAACGTGGCTGGAACCTGCCGTAAGCAGCAGCAACGGCTCTTCCAGGGGATTGCGAGAGAGAAGAATTTACTCTCCCCAGGACGGGCGGGACAATGACTGAAGGGGAGTTGCGCTGCGAACAGCCAGCCATGTTATCGATTTTCCACGACTGTCCTGGGGGAAAAATAAAACTCCAGTGCACTGGGACGGTGGGCATCAAAGACTGACAGGCGAAGCGAGCACTCTTCCAGGACTCACACAGCGGTATGGAAACTGCGACAAACAGCAACACCATCAAACAGCCCAGACCGGACGAGTACTTCGGTTCAAAGCGGCGCAAGACTGACGCGCGATTTCCACCTCATATTAAAACGGCCATCGCTTCTTAATCACCTGTCCACGCTTTTATTTTTTATTTTTTTCCTACTCTTCCAGTACAAAGCTTTTACGTTTCTGATCTCTTGTACAATCAGAGACAGCCTCGGAAGGACCCAGTGGTCTGCTGCTGTTTGCATTTCTTCGTATCCCTTTGTCCTCCTTTGAGTCTCTCTCTCTCTCCAGAGCTTCGGCCCGAGTCATTGTCTCGGTAACTTATCAAAGGAAAGTCTTCATTAAACTTGGAATGCCGGAACAAATTTATACAATGAGTGACTCAATTATGTATACGAGAGGAAGCATACGAGAGTATCTCCGGGTTCTTTTTCTTTCTTTTTTTTTAGGACGGGGAAGTCGTGTGTTATATGTTACGCTTTAAAAAAAAAAATCAAGTACATGATGATGGCTGACCACGGTATACAGACGGAGAAATGAGGAATCTGATCTTCCTTTTTTTTTCCAAAATCCGACAAAGTGTGTCAGCAATGCTACTTAGCAGTAGGCTTTTTCATACGTGTTACTGAGTGAATGAGGTGAATGACTGTGAATGAGCGTGTTCAAATGAATCCGTATGAAAATGAATGTGTGAAACTGCCAAGTTTTCCCCTCACGCCGGATGGGTAATCAGTCAACGGACAAACTGCAGTCTGACCTTCGCGTCTGGTGAAACACCCTGCGTAGTACACGGGCGAGGGCACGAGGTACAGGTGCTGTTCAACCTTTCCCACGGGGCTAAAAGCTGCTCTCCCATCAGCAACTTGGTAGTATCGGTAACGGAAAAGTTCTACGCGAAGACTGAAGACGGAGGTCAGGTTCTCAAGTTTCCTAAGGCAAGTTAGAGCGAAGTTGGGGGGGAGAAAATGTAGAGGTTTGGCTTGAATTGGAAGGGTAGGGTATCTATGGTGAAGTTTAAAATTCTCATCTCTTGTTTTTTTCTTCTTATTTGCAGGTTGGTGCAGTTCAGCTTTCCAGACGTTGGCTTCGTGAGTAACTAACCTCTTAGGGTAGGGACTCCTGTTTCCTTCATTTTCTTTCTTTTTTTCCTTTCAGTAGATTGACTTTTAGATCTTTATTGGGTTGCCTCATTGTAGGATTAGGCCAGACTGACGTAAAATACGGCGACACATGATACACACTGTTATTACGACGATTCAGTGAGTTAAGGTGGCTGTGTGTTGATGTGCTCACATGTTCTTCCCCCACCTCCTTCGGAGCCAGGGTGGAATCAAAGGACGCCTCACTGACCCTTCAACTGTCTCCGTTCTTCGACCGTTTCTTTCCATCCGCCCGTGGTGTTGCTCCACTCTCTCTGTTCTACAGGTACAATTGTGGCCACTGTTATCGTGAGCTGGCTTCATTAAAGCGCCCCATCCTAAGTAGGCCTGGACCCACGGCACACGACTGGCCACAGCCACCAATAGTTTCTGCGTGTGGCGACCAGTCCACACGAATCTCAGGAATCCTCCTCATTTCGTTTTCCAGGTCACTCCTCCAAATAGCCTTTCCACCTTTAAGAGTCAGGTCTATAAGTAACAGAGGAGTTCAAATTAATCTTTGACGTATTCTTTTTCTCGTTATTCTTTTTTTCTCTCTTTCCTTGGGGATGGTCATGATCAGGGTATGTCCTCTGCCCGTGCAGTCGTGGATGCCAGGATGTAAAACAAGGATACTCTCTTTTAATGCCTTTAGAACTCCCCTCTCTTGCTGTATACCTACCATGTGGATGATGCCTTACTCGAGTACGTAATTTGAGGTCACCAACTCCACTAGACAGAATCCTGGTGAGGAAGCGATGGATTTGCTTTGAGGAAGCGATGAATTTGCAAGTTCTTCCTTACAACACCACAAGGATTCCTTGTACCTTGTAATGTTCCCTAATAATTCGTGAATTTACAAACATCACTTTGAAGATTCACAGACAACACTTTGAGGATTAACAGAGAGACAGCACTTCCAGAATTCCCAGACACTACTTCGAAGATTTCCAGGATCAACAGATAGGCAACACTTCCAGGATTCCCAGACACCACTTCGAAGATTTCTAGAATCAACGGACAGACAGCACTTCTAGGATTCCCAGACACCACTTCGAAGATTTCCAGAATCAACGGACGGGCAGCACTTCCAGGATTCCAACACAACACTTTCAAGATTTCCAGGATCAACAGACAGGCACCGCTTCCAGGATTCCCAGACACCACTTCGAAGATTTCCAGAATCAACGGACGGGCAGCACTTCCAGGATTCCCATACACCACTTCGAAGATTTTCAGGATCGACAAACAGACGGCACTTCCAGGATTCCCAGGAAACCTCTTCGAAGATTTCCAGACCAAACCACCATGGCGGCCACGCCAGGACCTCGACTGGGTACGGTCGGGCGTATTCATATTTCTTTACGACACTGCGAGAGGAGGAGGAGGAGGAGGAGGAGGAGGAGGAACGGAACAGGAGGAAGAATTTATCGCAGATTTTGTTTTATTGACACCAAACCTGGAAGGCAAAGTGAGCTCCCATGCGTCTCTGTCGAGGAGTCTTTGGAGGATTCGGGAATATTTTCATTTGCTCAGACATTCGCCAAGATTCATCCGGCCACTGGACACAACTTATTTTTTTGAACACGTACGAAGAATTGACTACACAGAAACACGAGCTCCCATTTGAATTATATTTCCATTCCTTTCTCGTTTAAGATAACTGAAATCATTAATTGAACAGAGGGCAGATCTGAGGTACATATCACGTCCACTAATTGTGTTCGTTAAGCTCATGGCTGGCTACTCATCCAGTTCACTGATAAATTCATCTATTCATTCATCTTATTCATTCATTTTCATATATATATATATATATATATATATATATATATATATATATATATATAGCGCGGGCGAGAACTGTATAAGTCATGGGAAAGGAAGACAAGGAGGGAAGTCCTGAATATGGTCAGTGTCCACATATCATTGTGGATCTTTCATCTTCTCGTTAAAGATAAAAAATCTTTTTCCTTTGAGAAGTTTTTTTGAAGTATATTTATTCAGCAGGTCATCCACAGAACCTGTCTCTTCTTCAAAATTATATATATCAACTTATATATCACTGTTGTCTGACCGTATAAGGAAAGAGAGTGTATCACTATGCCACAGAATATCGCAGATATCTTTGTATCACAGAATTTTATAGAAATCTGTGCATCACAAGATAACGCCTGACACATCTGAATCACAGATGACAGCACAGACATCTCTTTGCAACAAGGCATCACAGACATCCCTGTATCACAGGAGAACATAGACGTCTCTACACTACAGAATGACACAGACATCTCAGTACGAGAGGATAACACGTATATATCTCTCTATCAAAAGATAACATAGGCAAGTGGCTGATGTGATCCAAAACTGGCGGGAAAAGATAACGAGCCAACCCAGGTCTCAAGCAGTGCTTTAAGTCTCCTTTTGCGATCGAAAGGCAAAAAATTTAAGACATCTTTTTCTTTGTCTGTCTGTCGGTCTTAATTCTCTTGTCCCCTCCATTTCTGTTTTTGTTTTCTCGTTCGTGTATTTACCCATCGGCCCACGCAGAACTTTACAAGGTCTTAGCTTCCCTGACACAAGATTAAGACACACTGCTGACAAAGGCTCAGAATTACATTTGGTATAAACACAAGCACCTGGCCTCAAGCTTCTATTCATTATCGACAAAAAAAAGGTTTTCGGGGTTTTACCGGACTCCGCCTGAACGAATGTCACAGTGCGAGTGGAGAGTTACCCATCTGGCGAGGATGTATTACTGGGAGTACAGTCCTGTCAAAGAACTTCCTTAAAGGAGTCCTACATTTCCTGCTACTGGAAGTAGCGCAGCTTCGGAGCTACAGGAGCTCCTGGGTAACACCCAGAAGTCATTCTTCAGGAACTAGTTCCTCGGGCTATATTATAAATGAATAAAAATAATAAAAGTTCTGGGCGCTGGACTTTACGAAGTACTTTCATAGAGGCGCCGAAAATACTGGAACTATATAACTGTCTGGAAAACGTACTGGAATGTGCTTCCAACTGAGTGGGCCCTCCCGTTTAACTTGGAGCCCCAGGGCGTAAGGTCTGTTCGGCCATCCTCTGTACACAATCCTCTTTGTCACATCTTTTCCTCTACTTCCTATTTCCCACAGTGGTCCAGTCCAGTCCAGGCACCATCCCCACCCTCCTCCTCCTCCCCACCCTCCACCACCACCCTCAATCCCGGAAACCTCATTTAAGCTGCCATCTAGTTCAGGATTACAGCAGAGGGCCCAAATCCGCACGATCGACGGGGGCCAGACTCAATTCCTTCCCTCCCTCCACCGTCTGGGAGGAACAGGGACGTGGGCAGGCAGGAGCAGCGTTAACCCCCAAGCGATGTCGCCTCCCTGGCTCTCGGAGGCGGCATACTAAACGCCGCTCGAGCCACCAAGAGCAGTGGGTGGGCGGGTGAGACGTCCCTCTGTGACCTGGTGGCAGGACCGGTGCTCTCGAACCCACATATACACACACACACACATTCTTTTGACTGAAAATAACATATTACTTAGTATCTACATAGACGGCTCTCTCAACTCTGCCCTTGGGAGGGATGGAAGTGCTGCCATGTTGTCACGGGCGCATCGGCTTCAAGAGAAACGCTAACCATACGGACCGTACAGTGTATGGCCAGAGGTATGTAGACACAAGAAACCAGTCTGTCTTCGTGTGTGAGAGATAACCGAGTCTGTTACTGACAGGTATACACAAACCCTGTTAGAGATGGAACAGCACTCTAATGCCACTGAAGAGACACCTGAAATTGTGAGACAGTATCCACTATTCGCATCTTAGATACGAAAATACCGTCTCTTTTATGTAACGAATCAATTTCCTTTCAATTCATATCATAATCATCTGCCCTCTGGGGTCTGACAGAAGACACTATGTGGCCTCTGTAATCCTTCTACGTCGCAGTTCACACGATGAGCATCGCCGGAGCGATGAATCAGCCTCTGGGAGCACAAAAACTAAAACCTGGCGGGTGGACAAACACGATGGGAACCCGGCCATCCTCTTAACTACGTCGTTGACTGAGGGAGGAAGAGGAGCCAGGAGCCGTGGGGGAGGAACAGCGTGAGGGAGGGGTGGATGGCGTCGCTCTCGAAGGCCATCCCAGGATAACCACAAGGCAAGGACACTCACGAAGTCAAATCGCAAGGTCACATCAGCGGACAGTTGTCCATCCGGACAACACATCTGAGAGAGTCACAGTCCTCCACCTCCGTCATAAGAACTGTGGAGGCGTGAGCAGTCACAGCCCCTTCTGGAGTGCATAAGGTCTTCACTCACCGCGAGACATTTCCCTCCAAGCAAAAGGCATTTTCTTCCCCGTCTCCTTCGTCAGACAAAAATCATCATTAACCAGCATTTCTAAGTACGACATCCTCTCAGCCACAGGGGCATTCCGTCCCAGTCCTCAAACAGAATCATCAGCGGGGGACCTGAAAGTCCTCCCCAAGGCCGAGTATTTCGCCAGGCACTCACGAGTCGTCATCCGCCTCTCAAGCAGAGGAGGTAAGACGCCTCCATTATGTACACTCTCTGGCCTGACCTTTTTTCAAAGGCGAGACGCGCGCCGACTGAAGCGTGACTCTCTTGACAGATATCCACATCTGTCTCTTGACGAGCTCTTTACTGCAGCTCTGCTATCATCATCAGGGGGATCCAGAAATTCAACAGTATGTTAATGATGTTTTCGTGTACATACTTAAGAGTGTAATGGGGCGGTGTAGATGGCTTAACTTGTGAAGGAGTTCGATGTAATTTAAGATCTCGTCCGATGGTACTCTCTCCAGATTGTATCACCATTTAAATTATACAAGCACAGAACCGAATCACAGTCAAGGGACTGCGTTGGAGGTGTAAACCGAAAGAGAGAAACTAACTTCACTATCTAGTGATTAGGAGTTTTCGATGCTGTTACTGTCCTCCAGCCAGCAGAATAACCTCGTTACAGACCATCAGGTCTTCTGTTATCTGTCCATCCCATGCACTGTCTTCCAGAAGATAACCTCGTCATAGACCCATCAGGTCTTCTGTGATCTGTCCGTCCCATGCGCTATCCCCCAGCAGATAACCTCGTCACAGACCATCAGGTCTTCTGTTATCGGTCCTTCCCGAGGAAATTTCACCGGTAATGACGAACAGCTGAAGACATTCCCTTGCGGTGGCGAGATAGGGGACTTCCTCCGGCAGGGAGAGGTCGGACAAGGTCACACACAGTGGGTGCCAAACCGACGGTTTGTCACCACTACCCTACCTCCCTCCCTCCCTCCCGCCCTTCCTGGGAGTCTCAGGGAGATATAGGAGTAGGTGCAGCCAGTCACGTCAATTAGGATGTCCTCCCTGTGTCCGTCATCGGACACTGTCAATACGAGCCGCCGTCGAAGACGCCCCACAGCCCTCCTAGCCTTGGCTGACTGAGTTTAGTCACAGATGGACACGAGAGTCATGAAACGGACCAGAGCTGCCTTCCTCCTCTCCTTCCAGCTCCTCCCTCTCTCCCAACCCCTCCTCCTCACCCCATATAATACACCTAACAAGTACTGTACCGTATGAAGAAAGCGTTCGTTCCTCGCTCGCTATCATTCCCCAGGTTTACTGGACAACTAACACACTGTGCAAACTTCAAAGTACTACTCGCTGGAGAGAGAGAGAGAAAGAGAGAGAGAGAGAGAGAGAGAGAGAGAGAGAGAGAGAGAGAGAGAGAGAGAGAGAGA
>JAYMFT010165348.1:0-12343 GCA_038088735.1 Panulirus argus | reverse complement strand
GACTAGATTTGGAAAAATTAAGAGTTCTGTGAAATTTTGTCTAATCTACTGTACTATGTGCAGAGTTGCAATTTGTTCTATATATTGCATGCAATCTTGAAGTCCACTGATCAAGTGTATACGAAACTATTCACAAAAATAAGCAAAAACACAAAATTCACTAAAAAAAAAAAAAAAAAAAAAAAAAAAGATAAAAAAATTACCCAAAACCACGACAAAGAACAAAAATCTTCCCAAACCACACACTTCACTGCAAAGCCAAATTTATTCAAAAAGAAAAAAAATCCACACCAAAATCTCAGTAGATGGCTTAGGGGGAATGGACTAATCCACACACACAAAATAAGAGAAAAATCCACTGCATATCCAGACAAATCCGGATCACAAAATCCACAGCAAACTCGGGGAAGAAAAGATAAATCCACACGAACTCCACAGAAGCACTCGACTTACTGGAGAGGCCTTGACCGGAGACACACTGAACGTAAGACCTTTCACCCGTCCATCTATGATTAACTGTCCCTTGAGCTCGGCAGTGCGACCGTCGAGCACGACGGTACGACCCTCGAGCACGACGACACGACCCTCTGCCTCGATGGCAAGACCTTGGGCACGACGGCACGACCCTTGGGTATGACGGCCAAGGCCATTAAAGTCGATCCTTTGAGGGTCAGGTCAAAAGACCACATCACCACACCCAAGGGTTGTACCCTTAGCGCTCAAGGAGTCGTACCGCCGTGCTCAAGGGTCGTACCGTCGTGCTCAAGGGTTGTACCGTCGTGCTCGGGTATCTGAAATAAACAACAGTGTACCCACTGACGCACTTTGGCAAACAACTCAATATAATGTTGGATGGACGTCCTCTTAGAGGCAGACAAGCACCCTGCCCCCTAACAGGTGTTCCTGATCAACACTTAACCTTCGACAAGGCAATAGCCAACCAGCGTGCCGACGAAGGAGCCACATCCCCTCTCCTCCCTTCCTCACAAAACCACTCGTGCACTAAATTCAATATTTCAGCTACCCATGCACGCGTACTTACTCACACGCTCCCAGTGACAAACTCAACTCGAAATCTCTTAAATCACTAATTCACATGGAGCACTCGACGCTTATAAGCCAATCATACATCTACAGGACTTGTCTGTCAAGAATTATAAATAATTCGACGACTAAACTTACAGCAAACCATTTTTGATCTAAGTCTCTTAAACAAACTCGAACAGAGTTACAAAGTTTCTCAAACAATCTCTTCAGCCAAACCGTCCAACAAAATCATCTACGATTCGATTCCAAAGCCTCTTAAATGCACTATCAACCACAACAGAAAATAACGAACACTCCACAACCACAGCATTCCAGCCAACCATACAACCCCAGAGGAACTACAGAGCGCCCATTCTATCACTTCAGCATTCCAAGCAACCGCACAACCACAGAGGAACTACAGTGTCCACTCCACAATACAGCAGCCACTCGCATGACAAGACGGCCGCACCACGTCCAAGAATGATATGATAAACGGCCATCGCCATAAAACCCATCAAAAAACTCCCCAGCCACATTATATGAGCCAGGGAATGTCATAAAATCCAACAACAACGTGATAAACTATTTAACGCCACTAAAAGCTACAGAGAAGAGTCCCTTCACTACCACACTGTGATAACCATCCAGCACCACAGAGGACCCCTCCACTACCACACCATACTAACCGCCTGTCATACCACAGGAACCAACAGCAGGAGGACGACATGAAGACACAGTGCTGAGGTCAATACCAAACATTATCAAAACTAGAGAAGAACCACTTCACGACACCACCATAGTGACTACCTGACGCCACAAGTCAAGGGCCCATTCCACAACGACAGAGAACCCTCACCCCCCAGGACGAAGAACACTAGGAAGAACAAGAACCTTCCAGGACGAAGAAGAATCTTCCTGGGAGAAGAGGAAACATTCGAAGGCAAAGAAGAGCCCTTCAGGATAATGAAGAACCTTCCAGGACGAAGAAAAATCACCAAGAATATATATAAAACTCCTCCAGGAAAACAAGAACCTTCCAGGACAAAAAAAAACCCTCCAGGAAAACAAGAACCTTCCAGGACAAACATAACCCCTCCAGGAAAACAAGAACCTCCCAGGACAAACAAAACCCCTCCAGGAAAACAAGAACCTTCCAGGACAAACAAAACCCCTCCAGGAAAACAAGAACCTTCAGGACAAACAAAACCCCTCCAGGACCAAGACAAACCCCTCCAGGTAAGACGAAGGAACCCCACTGGCCGGGCCAACATACCTTGATGGGCTTCTTGAGTTTCATGATCTCTGCGTAGCGCACCAGGAGTTCCCAGGGCGAGTGGATCTTGACGAAGTACGTCTGGCCGTCCTGCGATTGCTGCAGGAGGAGGAGAAGGAGAGACACTGGATGAAGTCCTGCTAGAGGACACCAGGTGACGCAGATAGGTAGACTGTGTGACGTTACTTCAAGACAGGGGTGGAGGCACCACAACCAGGTGGAGGCTGGTAGGGGTGGCGATGATGATGACTAAAGTGGTTTATGGAAGAGGTGGATGGTGGCACTGGCTGTACAGGATTGAGTACAGACACATGGATCGGTTACATCTTTGAACTTCAACCGCCCAGAGGGTCGACTTAAACTTGAAGTCTTATCAAGTCTGGTTAGTAAACTTACGGAGATCAGTCATAAGTTGGATTAAAGACATTGAAATACGATAGTGAAGTCAGGGAAACTCTCTCACTCTCTCTCACACACACACAAACGTACACACATCTATCTTACCTTAGAGACCATCAGTGCAAAATCCAATACCTATACACGCCCGTAGTAACTACAGATGAGATGCTGATGAAAATAACTTCCTTACACTCATGACAGACAGACGGACAGACACATTGTCACCAAGAAGGCTGTACGCACCCACTCATCCAGTCTAAATCTATAACAGAATCTAATGACGTCTTTTCTTTTACATCTGAGACTTCCTCTGACAATACTACATGGTCTTCTGGGAATTCGGTGGGCATGCAATCTATTTTCTATACATTACTTTCTAAACACCTAAAATTAGCAATCTGATTGTAGAAAGACATCGTATTTTAACTTGTGATAAATGGTCATCATAATCCCCCCTCCCATCCCCATTTAACCTGTGGTATCATTCTATTACTCTCACCACCTGATATGACGTCACAAAGCCATCAATAACCCCCTCTCTCGACAATACGTCACACCTAACGTCATCTGATAACGGCCCAAGATGGCCCCTAAGGTCAGTCCCACCTTACGTCACATCCCTGGATGACGTTATTAATCTCGAGGATGACGTCAACACGTCCAGCTGGCCATAAGATGGACCCTTCCTACCCGTGGGGGAGTAAGTTTCTCCCAACCCTTTGTCCTCGAGTCTTATCCCCATACACCTAGGGCCCATCACTGTCCTCGGTCTCTTGAGATCGTGTCGCCCTCTTCACCATGTCCTCGAGTGTCTCTTACGTCCTCGCCTCGCCTTCTCTTGTCCGTCCTCGCGCTAATATCACTCCCACTCAACCTTTTCTCGGTCTCGATTCACCCCTTCGCCTTACCCCATGTTTCGATTCCTTCAATCACCTCCCTGCCCTTGGGTCTCGAAAACTTTCCTTACCCACGTACCCTTGTCCTCGTGTTCTCCTCCCTCCATACCTCTCTCTTTCACCTCCGAGCTCACGGGTCTCGAAATCTCGAGATCATTTGTGTGTCCACTCACCTTCTTGTCCTCGGTCTCGAGCTCGAGTCCCTCCTCGATCAGGTTCTGCTCGAAGACCCTGCGCCTCTCCTTCTTCGTCTCGTCCTCGTCGTCCTTGTACACAAGGATGAAGTCGATCCTCCTCTTGTTATCCCGGAAGAAGAGCGTCTCCACTGTCTTCCTCACCTGAGCGGGAAGGGGTATACTAGGGGGTAAATAGGGGGTAATTTAATACGAGAAGGGTGATCACTGTGGCAAATAGGGGTATTATAATATAAAAAGGATGAGAATATGGAGAAAATAGGGGTAAAATAACACGGGAGGATGAGAATAGGGGGCGAAGAGGGACCATAAAACAGTAGGAAAGGGGATACTAAGGGGTGAAAAGGGGTAACAAACTATGAGGAGGAAAATAGGAAAGGGTAAAGGGAGGGGGGGTAACACAATAGGGGATAACACCAGGAAAGGACTGACACCTAATGATGGGGATGGATGGAATAATAATTATACTGCGAGATTTAATTACATAACTATGTGAGGCGATAATGGTAATTACGGTGATTTACACAAGGGGAGTTTGGGGGAAGTGGAATCATGGGAATTAACATTAGTTATGTTACCATAAATAAATATATATATATATATATATATATATATATATATATATATATATATATATATATATACTCTTAGAACGCACACACTGGCCATCTGAACACAGCCGCTCACACCAGTCTAGAACCTTCAGCCACTGGTCGGTCACCTCTCGTGACCGCGTCACATATATTGCCGCAGAAATATTTTAAGTAACGCCCCCCAACACCGCATGACCACCCAGCTGATGCACGTCCGTCGGACAATTCCTATTATTGGCAAGCTCTAACACAGCAGAATGACTCGGAATATTGACTGAGGATCAAGCCTAACAATTAGTTGAAAAACCGATCATTCGCTGTGATTACTGAGCGTCGGGGACCCGATCAAGAGAACCCCTGTTTGAACGCCTTGAATCATCACTGAGCGATGGATGATCGTTACTGAACGCTGTGAATCACGAGCGACTGAGCGTCGAAAATTAAAAATGAACATTTGAAAAGAAAAAAAGTCCAGTTATACAAAGGTCGCTATAAGAACTTACAGAAATTGAATGGAGGAATTGAAACAATTGGGAATTACACTGCAAACGTAGGTGTTAGGAAAGGCACAAGAAGGTATAAACAGTTCCAAAGCTCAGTCGTGTAAGGAAGGAAGCAGACATCAGATAAGGGCAATATAAGCAGCCAGAGCGTGTCAGGCCTTATGAATTACCTTGAACCCCTGAAGATGTCTGAGACTGCTCGACTGGTGGTTATTGATTAACAATGACAGCCCTTAATGACCGACCCTAGCAGTTGATAGGCCTAAAGCCCTAAATAAGCAATCAAACAACAGACATAACGTCTCGCCCGCCTTTGAGTTGCCAACGGCAAGATGCGAGAACAATACATCAGGCGAAAGCACTTAAAATACACAAACAGCATAACTGAAGGATACGTTAATGCAGTAAGAAGTGTACGACTGGACACATAAATTATTAAAAGTTTTATGACCGCACTGAGAACCATTATAGATTATTTTCTTTAAGAATTAAGAGAAGTAAGAACAATGCAGATGAGAAATATTGCTGCAGTGTGTGTGAAACATGACACACGACGGAAGAATTGCTGGTGATGTGAATGACGTGAGAAACACTACATATGACGCAGGTCTGAGAGGCATTATGTGAGAGCACTAAAAGAAATACAAAAAAAAAAAAAAAAAAAATACCGCGGGACACACGACAGCTAAAGAAATTATGAATGCAGCAAAAATATAAGAGTGGTACAGGAAACCTACGATGAGAAAGATCTCGAAAAGGGAGAAACAATAGATACAGCGTTGTTCAACAGATAAAAAGGAAAGATGTAAAGAGAAAATTATTTACTTGAAATGACGAGAGAGACAAAAGTAAGGACGGACATTACGCGAAAGAATCCTGAAAAAAAGAAAGGAAAATCCGCCCTTACTGCTGCACTGATACTTGTCGTTAGCTTACAGTATTCCTGATGTATTTTAGAACGAGTTCATTTCATTTCCCTAGCATTATCTTCATAGGATTCCTGTATGCCTAATGCGTTATCAGATTACAATCCTGTGGTTCCGATGTATTATACTGAATGATGATGTATTTCATGCTTATTGTATTTTCGGATCAGCGTACAGTATGCCAGTTGCATTAATTTTGTTAAGTTTATTGTATTCTTGATGCATTACCTGTTTAGCTCACTGGACTCGGTGCATTATCTGATCAGCTTATTGTATTCCTTAGACATTAAATATTTTGTATTCCTTATACAATTTCAGAAGTTTATTGTATTTCTGATGAACTATCTGATTAGATTCTTGTATTCCTAATGCATTATTGATCAGTCTATTGTATTCCTAATGTATTATTGGACTAGGTTATATCATTCTTTGTGCATTAACTGATTTGCTTAATATATTCTACGTACACTATCTTATCAGCTTATCATATTCCTATTGAATATTCTAATTAGCATACTGTATTCCTGATGGGCCATCCAATTAGCCTGCAGTATTATCAATATATCATCTGATTATATTATAGTACGAATGCAGTGTTAGATTGACCAAATTTGTTTTCTTCTATACATATGACGGCTAACACACACACACACACACACAACACACACACACACAACACACACACACACAGAGGCATCATCTTCTGACAAACAAATCAATAACCCTACACTGCCTTCCCCACTTGTAATACGCTATCCCCCCCGTTCCTTATGAATAATTCTGCCGTCCGTATCACCCAGGCCAGATCCTATCGTAAATACTGTACAGAAGTCCCTTACACTCCACTGCAAAACTCAACCACGGGTTCACAGCATATTTTCCTCTACTCCCACAAGCATGGTATACTTCGTCAGTGTGTGTGTGTGTGTCCTTTGGCAATATTCTCCAACACAGTTAGGGTGTTTAATTTTCTTCTAGGGTAACTTTTGAATTCAAATGTATCTTCTTACGAGCGACACTTACCAGATGAGTAACACGCGTTGTAGTGAACTAAAACGCGCTAAGGCATTTTTTTCTCATTTTTAGCCCCATAAGCAAGACGGTACGACACCCTTGGCCAAGACGATACGACCCTTGGGTATGATGGTCTAAAGGCCCAGGACATCGTCCCCCAGGGTCGTACCGTCGCAGAGCTTAAGAACAGTAAATTCATAATCATAAGTCGTACCGTCGTGTTCCAAGGCTCGAACCGTCGTGTTCAAGGTTCGTACCGTCGCAATTGAGGTTCGCAAAGTAATGTTCAAGGGTCGCAGCGTCATTTAAAATAAATCCTTTGACCTATCTTAAAGAAAAAAGGAAGACAGTTTACAAATACACTCCATAAACAGCCGAGTGAAGCCGAACGATTCGCCCTGCGTTACACAACTGTCTAAAACGGCTTATATACAAAATTCATTGTTGGCGCTGCTGTTCTGCTGGGGTCAACCTTGGCCTGACCTATCCCCCTGGCGTCTTTTCGGGGCAAAACAGTAAATAATTGGATAGCCGTTAGGGTGGGGGATTGGGGTCCTACGTGTCTCCTGTGTCCGCACTGTACGGTCCAAAAGGAAGTTCAAACTCTCCCTGTCTGAGGTATAGCGTGAGGGAAGAGGGTGTTCGCGACTAACCGACACACAAACATCCTCCTTTCCGCTGTGGTCGACTGTTTTGGGACGATCGCTCAGACCCTACCTCACTATGGTGTTCAGTTGACGATCAGTATTATATATTATCATCATTATTATTATTATTATTATTATTATTATTATTATTATCATTATTATTATTATCAGTAATATCATTATTGGAGAAACAAAGATACAGAGAAGTACCCCAAACAATTTGCAAGCTAAAAGAATATCATTCAAAAAATTACAAATGACCCGGCTCACTTGTTTTTCGCACCAGAGAAATCAAGTCTCCCAAATTTTGTCCATATTTCTCAATGTTGGTTTGAGTTCACAAACAACACTATGGACGAAATACATATTTTCATTAATAAATCCCAACCCACATATTTCAAACTACGGTGTTCAAATTTTTCAGTCGAGTGAATGATTTAGGAAATTGAGAATACGTTCTCCCACACCGGATAAAAACGCAAAAATATACGGGAAACCAACATAATCTTTCCCACTAAAATCAGGTAACACAAAATTAACCGAAGAGTATACGCTGTTATTATAGTAAGTCTGACCGAATCTTCGTAAATGTTATGAGAACATGACAACATATACTGATGAAGTATATACCGTGAGAGGAGTGGGTACAACTGACCTTGGAACCCATTACGACAGTTCAGTCGTAATTTCTCACACTAATATTTAACACTACATCTTCCTTTACTTATTTTCTTTACTCTTTAACACTGTAGTGTTTGCGTCAGAATTATCGTGAAACTTCTTCTCTTCACCATCAAGTTCCTCTCCTTGACCCAGGTAGATGTCTTTTCATTCTGCAACACCCACAAGTGGACTGCTAGCATTCAGTCCTCACCAAAAAAAAGGAACTCTCTCACACACAACACTCAACAACACCTAACTCATACGACTCGTTTTCTTTTTTCCCCCCTAAAGTTTCTCTGCGGTGAGAGCTACGCCTAATGGCAAATAATAAAATGTATACACAATCTCGTAGTACGGTACTGGAAGGCATGGACGGTCTACCTGGAACTCTGTGACAGGGGTGACAGTGGGAGGTCTTCGGGGCTCCACGGGAATCGTTTTGGCGAACTTCCTGAGCGGCTGGTAACTCATCTTCCCTTTCACCCACCCTCACACCTCAGCGATATATATATATATATTCCCCGGCCGCACGCTATGAGACTTTGTATATATTTTTTCTTCTTTTTTTCCAGCACTGGAATACTGGAAGTAAGGTAGGCTGGTGGTGCTCTACCACCTCCTTCCCTGGGTATGTCGCGATCTATACTGGCGACGTGGTCGCCTCCGCACAGGGCGAGGCTACGTTGGCCGAGGAGTTCAGCAGCAGCAGGCGATAGGGAGGGAGGGAGGGGGGAGGGATACCCCAACATATCTGCCCCCAGCGACTTCACAACTTGATTTTTATGATATTTCGTTGTTGACATGAGGGAAAAATTATTTACTGAAATACGTGGAAAAAATAATATACTTATCATTGGAACAACAGCAATAATCTAATTCATTGATGAAATAACAGAATTCTTTTCTTCGCCCTGAGAATCTGTGACCAAAATACTGGTAAAATTATGCCAGGGGATTCGAATGGCTTAGAATAGAAGCCAAGTCTATTTTCGAACGATGGTTAATTCAACAGGTTAATTCGTTCTTACACGAGATGAGGTTACGGGGGGAGGGAAGAAGGTCTGGCGTTACGTCAGGTAACGCCTGTGGATGTTATGGAAGTGTCACGTGGTGAAGAGAGAACTTCTGCCGTCACATCGGGTAACATCAGGATGTGACGGTGGTTACGGGTTGAGGGAGAGGCTGTAGCGTAACCTGGATGTGACGGAGGTGTTACAGATAGAGGGAGAATTTCTGGCGTCACTTCAGGACGTAACAGAGTTAAAAACCAAAAGGAAAGGCCTCAGCGTCACATCATGTAATACATAGTCGTAACGGTGGGCGTTGCAGGCTCCAGGAGAGTCTCCCTGCGTCACGTCCGTCATAACTGGACATGAAGGAGGTGTGACGGGCTCAGCTGGACGCGAAGTAGGCCACAGCTGGTGAACACTATCGGTGCAGCTGACCCATCAGTCATGGTGGCGTTTGGTCAATACAGCTGTTGTAACAATACTGGAGGACCGCGACTTGCCCAGTCTCACCCCGCTCCTCCCCGGCCTGACCTACCCTCACCCCGCTCCTCCCCCTACCTGGCCCGGCCTCACCCCGCTCCTCGCCCGGCCTGGCCCCACCCTCACCCCGCTCCTCCCCCGCCTCGCCCGGCCTCACCCCGTTCCTCCCCGACCTGGCCCGACCTTACCCCGCTCCTCCTCGGTCTAGCCCGGCCTGGTCCGGCCTCGCTGGGTGACGTCAGGCGGGCTTGGATGGCCAAGTGTGGGCGGATAACAGGCGTCGATAGCCAGTGGTGGGCGTAGGGTGTTTTGGCTGAGGGTGTGTCTTGTTGACTGTGACCGTCCTGGCCGCTTGGTGTCCGCTGTCGCTGGTTGCACGAGCAGTAGGTGGGTCGTGCCACGCTGCAAGAGCAGTGGGTGAGTCGTACCACGTTGTAAGCGCAGTAGCTCGGTCGTACCAAGTTGTAAGAGCAGTAGGAGTGTCGTACCAAGTTGCAAGAGCAGTAGGTGGGTCGTACCAAGCTGTATGAGCAATGGGTGAGTCGTACCAAGTTGAAAGAGCAGTAGGTGGGTCGTACCGAGTCGTAAGAGCTGTAGGTGGGCCGTATCAAGTTGCAAGAGCAGTAAGTGGGTCGTACCAAGTTGCAAGAGCGGGAGTAGCATCTTGGGTTCAAAAGGCCTAAATTGATGTCGCCGCATAACCAACACATCAACACGACAGCCTCAATCGATCCTTACAGGCATTACGACACGAGGCCAGTAGGGTGTTGCGTTGAACACTCGGGTCGCCTCCACTGTTGCATAGTGACTGGGAGTGGAATACGAACGGTAGGAAATATTGTTTTGGAAAATATTTTAAAAATATCTCTATCAACTTAAATTGTTCAAAGGTGGAATCTTTTTTTTTCATGATTATGAAGCAAAATAATTTGTAGGTTAGGCATCTTTGCTTGGCAGCATAACACAGAGCAAAAAAAAATCTTAAAACAAGAGTTATGGCCTGTATTCCAATCAATTCTTCGGTTGATACGAAAAAAAGAAAAAGCTGCATCTAAAAGTCCCTTGTGCCTGATGTTTAGCCTTCAAGTTATGACCAAGATGATGATGTGGGCTAAAGTATGGATGGCTCCCGGAGATGGACATAGCGATCCCTGAAGTATCTCCCAAGGTACGCAGGAGACACGGTAAAATGACTCTCTCCTTACTCCTCTCTCTCTCTCTCTTTCTCTCTTGAGACTGCCACATTGTGCGACTGTGGAGAGAGAGAGAGAGAGTTCACGGCCCGCCGCCCTGTGTTTGCCGTCTTTATTGATGTCACCACTTGACACTGGCGTAACCCAAGGACGCTATCGACGTGCGATGGCACAAGTCAACAATACCGGCCCTACAGGGGGATCCCCCTACGTCTGTAGACTATACCGCCTCCATTCAAGGTGGGGGGAGGGTGCTGGAGGTGCTGTTGCTATCACCAACACGTTGCCAACTGCTCACATGGGATACCGATGGAGTCAATCAATCCTCTTCATCCACTATTTTTTTCCCCTCTACCGCACCCACCCCGGCAGCAGCAGCAGCGTTAAAGACCTAATGAAGTTGACTGTGGGTCGCTACCAGTGGAGTTTACTGACCCCGAAAATACTGGTTACACACAGGCCAATAAGTGACCATTCATCAGTTACGTTGCTCGCTTATGCGAATAATACAAGCAACGTATAGATATCGAGGCATCTGAACTCGTTTCCCCGGAAAACATATTTGCTTGTAAACCTACCTCAGTATAGATCATATATTTCATGTTGAATAAGATTTTAGGGTCGAAAAGTTGTTTTTGGCGCCATTACCTCTCGTGATTAAGCTTGTTTATAATAAATCAAGGCTATCTGCTAAAGGAAGTATCATCTGTCCTCGACAGGACAGATAATGAGATGTTATGTTGTGAATAATCATGAAATATATCGATCCCTCTTTCCTTCCATTTTTTTCCACATTTCACTTCTGCTATCCCAACTTTTTTTCCACATTTCACTTCTGCTATCCCAACTCTTTGGTGCAACACCATCTTTACTTAATCTATATAAAAAAAAAGATAGCCAATACTTATGAAGCAAATAAACACAAAATATCTTATAAATCTAATCATTTCAAAGATTAATTACAGAACTCGATGACCCAAAAACTATAGCTAAACCCCCAAATCGTATTCATGAAAAAATTACCTATACAGACGTTTTAAAGCATACTTGTCTCCCAAAGAAATAAAAAAATCATAAAAACAGGTCCTACTTCAAAGTATTTTTCAGACAGGAAAAAATATGCTTCAGATTTCTAATTGAATGAAATAATTATAATATAATCTGCAAATGTAATCATCTCAAAGGTAATCATAAGATTCTATGACCCTAAAAGAATATTTCGACCCCAAAATTCTATTCACCACGAAAAGTAGACCGAAAATTGAGGTTTTAAAGTAAATTCATTTTTCTCATAAAAACGTCTAATAACATGCAGGTAATATAGTTCAGGGTATTTGCAAGAAAAAAAAAAAAGCCAAAATTGTAATATAACAAAGACTTCTGTAATTGAAAAAATGTAAAATATATAATAATATTTTCTTAAGACGACAAAGAGCAGGTTATATATATATATATATATATATATATATATATATCATACCCTCCAACAGCAAGGACTCGAACCCAGGACCATTACGTAGTAG
>JAYMFT010165347.1:0-17526 GCA_038088735.1 Panulirus argus | reverse complement strand
TATATATATATATATATATATATATATATATATATATATATATATGTATATATATATAAAGTGGCTTTCTGTGCTCTATTCATGAAAAATACGATTTGAAACTAGACCATATTCTGTCGATTATTCAACGCCTTATGAAAGATCCACCGCCGCCCCACACACAAGCTGATCAGTGGCTGCGTTGGCCAGCCGATCACATCTGTACTCCAGAGGTCCCTAGGTAAGTACTGGATTTACTATCATAACACATGTTAAGGAGACACATCTGCATGCACTACCTCGACACGGGGCAGCAGCAGGCGCCGTCCAGATGTTTCTTTCACCCAACCCACCTCATAAGGATTTAGATTGAGTAAAACTCTTCCGTTCTCTCTGGTGCCTGTTATATGTATTCTTCAGTCTAGATATATGATAGTCTGTAGTTTTTTTGCTACATGCAGATGCTCTGTTTCTTTGATAAATTTGACACCTTGACGGTTTAGGTGCAGTACTGGGAAATGTAGTCAATCGACTCTTATTAACCCACTGCCCTAAATTCGATCTCCGGCTCGCGTACCTATTCATCCTTGGTACATTGAAGAGTGCCATCTTGGGACAGGGTGCAGCACCACAGCTGTTACGGGGCCTGACTAGT
Source organism: Panulirus argus (assembly GCA_038088735.1). Lineage (NCBI taxonomy): Eukaryota > Metazoa > Arthropoda > Malacostraca > Decapoda > Palinuridae > Panulirus > Panulirus argus. The sequence continues at coordinate 16,892 of JAYMFT010165347.1, read as the reverse complement.
CAACAGCTTGCAAATAGGCTATAGATTCCCCAGGAGTGTCCATGCCCTGGGACATGGCCCTCACTGACAGACTTAATGAGACTAACAGGGGCCTGGTTCGATATAATAATTCACTTCAGCAATAATTTTTTTCTCCATAAAATGATAGTTGGTACTGTATTTCAAATCTTTATCTAATCGACAGATACGTTTTGAGGTATTTAGTTACAAGTTTTGAAAACTAACAAAATATTTCTCTACTTATACACTGATCAAAATCAAACTAATACTATGAAAATACATGACCAAATGTGACTAAATGAAGGCTTTCAAGGATCTTCATAAAAAAAAGAATGAAAATATAAATCCTTGAGTGAGGATGCCCCCAGACCATACGTTGCGTTTCGCCCCTTCGGTACTCGTTCGGGTCCTACGCACGCATCTCTGTTCTTCATTTCCCAGTGTTGGAATGTATGCAAATGTAATGACGATTTCGCCATGTTATGGCCTGGCGAATCTTCTAACAAAATTTTGTTTCATCAGCAAGATTTTTGGCTATACAGTTATTACCTCTCGTACAGTCGGTATGTTCCATCTTCTCTTATCTGTATTAATAACAGACGTCGGAAACCAATTGCCGAGATGTTTGCAACAGTTGATCGGCCTGACAGGGCCTTAACTAATGTGTGCACAGTGTCAGATTTAAATATTTTCTACTTCAGGAGAGAGTTGAGACATTTGCAGCTGAAGTTTGGTGCATTGTGTCAGGAAATACGGGCTATGAAGGACTGAAAAGCCTATTTTTAGTGGCGGGGAGGAAGTAGTGCACCTGTGATTTGAGTAGGGGAAAATGGGCAACTGTATGACATCTATGCTTGTTGAAGCAAGAATATGCTACACTAAGCTTCCTAGCTGAAATAAAAAGAAAGAAAAGACTAAAGAAAGGAACTCCTACGGGAACTTGCATCAGTCATTCCTCACTCCGTTTTTTGTCGTTGCTTCCTGCGGTTGACGAGCAACGTGTCACAGCCGATCCGTCCTCAGAATTCCCAGCGTAGATGGCCCGATGCAGCTGCAGAGAGGGGAGGGCAGAGACCAGGTAACGATGGTACACTGGTTTCGCCCTACCACTAAAAATACGCTTTTCAGTTCTTCAAAGCCAATGTTATATTGGCTTGGGGCGTCCACCATTGTATCTGCGCTGCACCAAAGGAGGAGGGGGAGGCGGGAATCACCAAGACAAACAACTAAGCTACTCCACTTTGCCACATCCTTTACTAAAGATACATAAAATGCCGATAAACGTATCGGCTCGCTGAATATCCCCCGCTAAGTACGATGAACACTCATGTCTCACTCACGACTAAACGAAAATACATAAACGTAACAAAAACTGACCTGGCTACTGCCAACCTACGTGGAAGATCACTTACCTATACCCTTAAGGACTCGCATCCACTTCACATTGGTGAGGTGGTGCCCATAGCCACGCAAGTTGTGTGTCGTCTTGGTGGAAGTCTTGGTACCTTTCGCAGAGAGATACTGAGTAACGCGACAGAAATGCGAGAGCGGACGCAACCCGTTGGAACCTCAGTTTTCCCGGATCGACCGCCTCTGTAACCTTCCGTATGATGAGGATGACATGAGCTGGCGAACATGGCCCTCAGATGTCCTACCAGACAAACAGTGAGGAAAGATTAGAGTCATCAATGGCTTGGAGCGCAAGTTCGTAGAGCAGCTGCAGGACGTAAGGAATTACGTATACCGTTCTCTATCCACGCCGGTATAACGACAGGAGTGAGGCGCTGATCCTCTCTCTCTCTCTCTCTCTCTCTCTCTCTCTCTCTCTCTCTTCTCTCTCTCTCTCTCTCCTTCTCTCGTTCTTAGCGAGGAAGCTTGGAGATGGAGCTCGGGAGACGTGAATCTGGGGGAAAAGGATGTCCAGTTTGCGTGGAGCTGGGATGCACGAAGGTATGATGCCAGTGCAACCAAGAAAACAAGGTTTTCTTCAACCGTGGAGTTTGTGAAAAGGCAGGGGTCTTCTGCACTGACCAGAACTGCATTTCCTGTTTCGGAGGTGGTCACTGCAGTAGGAAGCACCGTCTCATCAGGATTAGACAACGCTGGTGTAGCGAAATGCCAAAACCGTAGAGCAAAAGGTCATCCAGCGTCGCCTAGTGACACGCCACTGTCGAGGTCGTCCTGCTATTTGGATGAGGGAGGAGACAGGAAATGTAAGAACTTCTGCTCTGAGAGGGGTGGCGATCCCTGCTACCTGAGGAAGGACTTAAAAGCTTTCCAGCATGACTGACACTGTCGCAAAGTCGACTGCGTGGGTCCTCGGATGATATCTTCTGTTACTTGTTCAGGGCAGTGTTCCTTGAGCAAGGGGTCGTAGAACTGCCACGCGTGTAACCTCAAGCACTTCCCTAGTTGCATCCTCCCATCCGCCTCTGGGCAGTTGTCTAGAGGAAAGGGGATTCTGGCGCCACTCAAGGAGGCTGATTCACCGCGGATGTGGCCTCCAAGTGGGAACTAATGACTAACGCAATGACCCTGACGGAAAGAAGCTGGAGGCAAACTTGAAGGAGGGTCTTGGAAGTCGGAAGAAGGGAACTGTTATTTGAAAACCCACTTGTTCCAATTCATAGTAATGGCATCTAGATAACACGCACACACACACACACCGGTTGATGTCGGAAGTGCACGGGTGACGTACTGAGGCAGCTGTACGTTTTGGAAGATGCTAACAAATCCACCTTAAGGCTGCTCCCACCTCCCTACCACAGAGGCTTACACTTGCGGGTCAAGAGCCCATTCCATTGATGTTGCTCTGTTCCGCTGAACAGCATCTGCCCAGATGTTTCCCGGGTAAAAGTCTAGAATACAGACGCCACTTTTATAGGTTTGCTATCTTACTTTTTCTCTTACGGAATCTTGTTGTTATGGACGATACCTTTAAAACCATCTTTGGATATTAATTCACTCGTTCGTTAATGGTAGGGTCATGAAATGTAGGGAAAATCTGGGACTGAATAATAGTACTATAATTTTCCAAAGTGTGGTAATCAGATGATATGCCCTTTTAACGTTTAAAGACTACATTTTAAGAAGATCTCCGTATCATTACATGTTCTTTCAGAAACGTACAGTACTCCACTCATCTCCGCCATGTTTTTCCGTTTGGTTATCAATGTAAACAGCGGGTTCAGATGTCTGAAGTGATACAAGAATCTGAATCTGTACGACAGATATTTCATAAGAAATAATTCGAGCCTTCAATCAGCGTAAACCTGTGAACTTACCCAACATATCTGCACAGTTGGATTAAGTCGGATTCAAACATTACAAGGCATGGCAGCATTCACCGTAAAAATGATAGGTAATTCCTCACTCTGCATGCAAATGTTCTTTATCAAAGCATCATTCGCTTTCTATATCGACATATGAAGCGAATATAACTCTATAACATTCGAACACGCGTCAGATGAATTCTTTTTTTTCTTTTTTCTTTTTTCTTTTTTTTTGACATCCGGCTGCAGCAAGGTCACTTTTCCAATATCCATGAGCACATTAGAAACGAAGGTCGAGACTCCGTGAGCATCCCTCTTGTTCGTTTACTGTTTGCAGGATTTCACCGAAAGTGTTGCGAATGCATCACTTTAAAATGTCCAATATTAATCTAAAGTGTTTTTACCCCACACTTTCCCTCTCCTTCAAAGCCCTAGCCAACTTACGAAAACGAATAAGTTGATGGAATAAGTTAGCTGGGCGACGATGCTGATAGGTGCCCAATGTGGTGTCCTTCCCAGCCGTGCGGGGCTGAAATAACAGGCGACTTTTTTCTTTGTCCCGGCGGGCACGAGACTCGTCCGTCTTATGTTTCTGCCTTTGGGTCGGAAGGCTGATCTTGACGGTTGGTGGCTGGGCTGTAAGGCAGCGATTGAGGTACAGTTCATCCACCAGTGTTGGTCCTAGAGGGTTGGCTTGTGGACCCCCTGAAGGAATGAGAGGTCCAAATGGACAAATGCCTCCCGTATATGCCTTATACCTGCCAGCATCGACTTTCCCAGGCTCTTCCGCGCCACTGGATGAATGGAGAGTCCCGTGGCCCCTGTTAGTAGTGTTAAGTCGTCTACATAGCCTCTTAGGTCAGCCGGCGGAGTGCTGTCTTGGAGCTGTTGTAGCAGTCCGCATAGCCACTGTGCCAAATGCAACTTAGCTGCCTGGGCAGAGAGCAGAGATGAAGCCATGAGGTGGTGGCGATAGCCGTCTGCTACTTTCCGCTTACTGGGTATCCTGGCCTGCCATGGGATGTTTCCCGGTTCAACTTTATTGACAGATCCATTGAAATAAATGAGGTATGAAAACGATTGCGCCATGGAAGTGGGTGATTCTTTCTGCGTAGAATCTCGAACCCTCCAACTTTCTAGTCCCTCGCACGATCAGTTGATTTGATCTAACGTTTCCCCTCCTTCAGACGCGGAAGACCTTACCACCAAGAAGGCTGAATAGTCCAGCGGGTGAGACAGATAAAAGATGGATGAGGATGGAGGTGCTGTCCCTGTTGTCGTCATTCGTCTAGAAAGTTTGACTGATCCGAGAGCTTGACTGATCTAAATATGTAGTCTCCTCCGTCTTCGTCAAGAAGCCAATGCACTGTGACGTGAGGTGTCTTTGACGTTCCGTCATGTTGACACACTCGATGGAAGGCCACCAAAGACCTTTCCATCTCCCGAATCCTTTAGTGATCGGGAGCCCGTGTCCAGTCATCTGCACCTTGTCACCCTCTCTTCCTGAGAGGTGTTCCGTAGGCAAGAGGTCGGCGAGTTAGGTGAGGGACGGGGTATGTCGTCGTCTCCCGACCAACGTTGTCTCTTGCTGCGAGTCATGGACTGTGAGAACTGACAGTTGGTGGCATCCGATTCTGCGTACGAGACATGTTGTCTAGGAGACACCAAGCCTCTCTCCGTATACCATGATACTGAATGTGGAGGGAGTGAAGAGTGAGGTTCCTCCTCAACTTCCGTCAGCTCTTCCTGCTGACATGGCGGATAGGACGCGGTCACGGACCCCCGCATATATGTCAGCTCGTGGCGTAGCTCCCAAACCAGGTTGGTTAGCGTCGCCAGAGTGTGTTCTGTCTGCTGTTCCTGCACTGGAAGCTGCTGTTGTGGTGCAGTAGTGGGTGTCTAGTGTCCCTCTTCTGACACCAGGACAAGTGGCGAATTAGTCGTCAAGAGACGTCCCGGGAGATGGACTCCAGGATGCCGTGTCACAGGAGCCATTACTAGCAAGACTGGGTTTCCTTGACGCCGAGTCTCTCGACGCCTCCCTAACAAGTGTAATAAATTTCGGGTCCTTCCATTGGAGCTTCGTATTACCCTTCTTTCCCTCTAATTTCTCGCCATGGTCCACCTATTTCTTCTAAGGATTCACTTTCTCGTCAATCTGAGAGTGGGCAAGCAAATTAATGGCTCGAGTGTTGCACACATGACACAAGAGAGGATCAAATACAACCTTCCTAGAGAATGGGGTGCGTGACGTGCAGAATTTGTGGCCGTCCTCGGTAAAATACTCCTGAGCCTCCCCTGGCTGTACAGCATGTGGAATTGGACGAACGAGACGGTGAATGCAGCCAGGAGACCTTATCATACTTCGACGAAAAGAAGGAGAGCTGATGGGGCCAAAACTCGAAGAGTGAGATAAGACATCTATTAGTGTGAATCGTCCAGGCTCACCCCTGGTTATCCGGTCTGCTTGGTGGAAACAAGGAAGAAGGCTTGATGAACCCCAGCTGTGAATCCGAACCTAAGAGGTGGAAGGCATCCCACGGAGATCCTCCCCTGGCTGCAAAAACCCTGAAGAGTCTACGCCGGCAAGACCTCATGAAGCAGGCAGCCGGAGCTCCAAAACGGTAACGAAGCAACGCTGCTGAGAACGAGCATAAACCTAACGAGTTGGGTCCCCCATCCCCTGCCCATAAGGCCGAGCCTGAGGGACTGAACCGAACGCAGGAGAAGACCGTAAAAGGAAAGGAAATACGAGAGCTACCTAGCAAGGGCAACAAACCACTGGGTCCTTTGAGACTGTTTGGGATAGCTCGAGAATACCAAAGCCTTTGAAAATTTTAAATACTTACATTAGATCGCTTCTTAACCCTCTTTTTTTTAAGCTGAATAAATTCGGCTCTCATAAGATTTGCTTCTCAACCAGATAATCATCTTGGTGGCTCTCTCCGTTCTATCTATGTCTATCTTAGTTAAGGTGGCCAAAAGTGAACACAGTATTCAAGATGTGGACGAACTAATGAATCGTAAAGTCAGGACAATTTCACTGGATCTGAATTCGAAAACCCTACCTGTGAATTCAAGAAGTTTGTTCGCTTTTTTCACTGCCTCTGAGCACTACTTTACTTAGTTTTAGACCACCTGAGATTATTACGTCCAAGTCTCTTTCCTCATTTATCTTTTGCAGTTCAACAGAATTCTTGTTGTAGCTTGCTTTTTCGTTTTTACTACTCATATGTAAAACTTTGCACTTATCGATGTTAAAATCAATTTGCCACCTATGAGCCCAGTCCATCAGTTTGTCTTATGTCAGCTTGAAGCTGCAGACGCTAAAATTTATTTGCAGATTTGTATCGCAGCTTTGTACCATCAGCGAATTTTGATATCTTGTAATGCAGCCCATTATCAGTATCATTAATTGATATGAGAAAGAGAACCGGTCCCAAGACAGAACCTTGTGGCAGTCCACTTGTTACATCTAACCATTTTGTGAGGCTTGACCATCATGCACAATTTCGCTTACGGTCCGTCAACCAAATACCTATCCACCGAAGTACAACTCCATCCGTGTCATGTGACTTAATCTTTGCTAGTAACCTTTGATGCGGAACCTTAACGAATGTTTTCTGAATATCTAGATAGATGACATCAACCGCTTTATGTTCGTCATGCATGCTGAGTATGCTATAACAGAAATCGAGCGGATATGTTAGACATGAGCGATTTTACCGAAAACCAAGCTGAAAATCGTTTATCAAGTGGTGGTCCTCTAAATGGTTCACAACTTTGTCTTGAATGATGGTTGCCATAAGTTTTCTAACTAGAGACGTTAATTGTATGATATTTTCCAGGCTGTGACTTATTATCTTTTTGAATATCGGTGTTACATTGGCAAACTTCCATTCATCTGGAACTTTTCCCGTAGCAAGTGAAGTGCTGAAAAGGGCAAAGGTTTCACTATCTCATTTTTCGCTTCTTTCATTGTCTTCGGAATAAACTCACCAGGGCCTGCAGGATTATTTATCTTTATTCCGTTTTCTGCTGATAGTGTGTCTTCAGCTTCTATGTCGGTTTCTTGCAGAACGTTCCCCTCTCTTCCCAATGAAATTGGAGTCGGGACATGCTTGTGTCTGCGATCGTAAGTACCGATGCAAAAAAAGAAAATTTAAGATTTTTGCCATGGTTTCGTTGTCTTGAACCAAGTCGCTGTTTTTCGTAGTTAATGGACCAATTGACTGGGAGATGCCTCTATTGCTTCTAACATAACTGTAAAACTCCTTAGGATTTCTATTGCTAATTTCATCAATATACGCTTTATATTGACGGTTACTTTGTCGTATAACTCTTATACTATCTCCACGCAAATTTATACAGCTTACACAGCTCGATCCTCGTCACACATGTTTGTACGTTCCTTAATGATAACACGACAGCTCAGTCTCAGCCACACATCGGTGGTTCACTGACACACAACGGAGGCATCCTGACCAACACTACACTGGATCACTCCATGACGAAATACGCGGCTCATTCTCCGATACACGTCAATGGCTTTCTCCCTGACAACTCATGCCTTACTTCTTGAAGTCCCTGACACACTACAGTGGAACACTCCCTGACACAGTACATTGACTCACTCCTTGATAGATAACGACAACTCGTTTCCAAGAACATAAAACTGACGCACTTTTTTAAACATAACGACGAATCATTCCTCGACGCACATCGGCGGCACATTTCCAGGAACATGACTGTGATTCTTAACCTGACATACTACAGAAGGTCGATCCAAAACACTCGACTGTGCCGCACTTCCTCATATATGTTGACGCATCATTCACTTAAACACGACTGTGGCCGTCTCTGAAACGTGTCGGCGCCTCACTCCCTGAAATATTTCTAAGGCTCACTAGCTGACACGTGGTGGTGCCTTAATCTTGAACTCAGACGACTACGACCCACTCCCTAACGCACTGTATGGAACCACTCCCTATCATAGCGTAGGGACCCACTCCCTGAAACTCAAGGACGGCACACTTTCTGAAACCATGAGCGTCTCACTCCCTGACAAACGTTGGGGGTTCACTGCTTGACAAATCGACGGCAGCTGTCTCACACCCACATGACGGTGGCTCAGCCTTTAACGCAAGACGAAGGCTCTTTCCATGGAACACAACGAAAGCTTATTCCTCACACAGCAATGGCTCACTTGCCTACGTTTTAAGGACTCTTTATTCCCAGTACACATTAATATCTCATTCCGTGACGCCTCATGACCGACTACCCGTAAAGGGTTACTGGTTCGCTCTCTTTCAGAAGGTGGCAGGTCACCACTCCCTGTTACACAATCATTCCTCTCTCCCTGACATAAGAAGGCTGCGTCCTCTCAGCCATACCTGGGTGGCTGACTCACTCACACGTCTGTGGCTCATCGACGCACAAAGGAAGCATCCTGTCAAACACTTGACACAGGTTCAATCCCTGTCGAAACATCGTGGCTCTCACTCTGACACACTCCAGATGCTGTTTCCGTGACAAAGGTCGAAGGTTCATTTTTAACCTCTTAACGGGAACTCACTCCTTAAAACACTGTGATTCACTCCCTGACAAACCAAAACGAACCAGTCCCTGAATCATTACATCGACTCACTCCCTGACAGACAACGGCTCACTCCCTGAAATACTGAGCTGACTTTATTCAAACGCAATGACGAGTTATTCCCTGACATCCGCCGACGCCTCAATCCCCGGCACGTTTCCAAGGTTCACAACCTGACGTACGATAGATGGGCGATCGAGAACACACGACGGCGCTAAACTACCTCACACACGTTGGCGCCTCGAAAGTCGTTGGAGACTCGCTCCCTGAAGAACTTCGGTTGCTATCGACTGAATTCAAACAACAAGAGAACTTTGCGTCCCAACGAGGCTGTTTGTGACAGAGAACAGAATCTTATGGATCAATGTGGAACGAGTAGAAAGATAACCGCATTACAATCAGTGGAACATGATGGCCGAACGAAGTTCCATATCTAAACCTATAATTAATGACACATGATGTCAAACACAGATACACATAAAACCTATAATTCATAGACCATGACTGTCTGATAATATTCGACGTATTGCCGATAATTAATGGAAGAGGATGGTCTAAAAAAAAGTTCTTGAAATAACCTATAATAAATGGAACATTATGGCCTTACAAAGTTCAGAATATAAACAATAATCAGCGGAACATGATGGCCTAACAAAGTTCTACATATGACTTATACTCAACAGAACATCATTGCTAAAAGAAGAAAAAAAAAGAAAACTCTATATATAACCTATAATCAGTGGAACATGATGGCCAAATAAATCTAAACTTATACCCTACAACTGATGGATCATGATAGCCTAAAAAAGTTCCAAATATAACCCAAAATCAATAAAAGATGACCTAAAAAGTTACACGTATAACCTATAATCAATGGAACATTATGGAATAAAAAGTTCCAAATATAACCAATAATCAATGGAACTTGATGGCCTAACCAAGTTCTGTATACATACCTATAATCAACAAAACATCATAACCTACAAAGCTCCACATATAACCTATATCTAATGGAACATGGTGGCTGAAAGACCAACATTTAACCAATGAACAATGGAATATAACCTAACCTAACCTATAGATAAAGGAACAAGATGGCCTAACAAATTTCCATGTCAAAGAAACATGATGCCTTATCAAAGTTCCACATACAACTTATAATCAATGGACAGTTAAGATCTAACAAGGTTCAGCATTTAACTCATAATTGATGGAACATGATCACCTTAGAAAGTTCCACATATAACCAATAATAAAAGAAAAATGATGGCCTAATAAAGTTCCACATATAGCCTATGATTAATGGAACAAGATGGCCAAAAAAAGTTCGACATATAACTTACAGTCAATGGAACATCATCACTTCACAAAGTTCCACATATGACCTATAATTAAGATAGATATATAACCTATGATTAATGGAATATGCTGGCCTAACATATTTCCACATATAACGTATAACTAGTGGAATACATTGACCTAACAAAGTTCCACGTATAACCTATAATCATAATCAATGGTATGTGATGGCTTAACGAAAATCGAAATATAACCCATAATCATTGGAATATGATAGCCTAGAAGAGTTACATATACACCTTATAATTAATGGGAAATGATGACCTAAAAAAAAAATCCAAAATACAACCTATAATTAATGGAATATACTGGCCAAAGAAAGTTCCACATATAACCTATGATTAATGGAACATAGTAGCCTACCAAAGTTTCAAGTATAATCTATAACTGATGAAACATGAGAGCCTAACGAAGCTCCCGCATATAACCTATAATCACTGGAACATGGTGGTCTAACAATGTTCCACATATAACCAATAATAACTGATAGGATATAATGGCCTAACAAAGTTCCACATATAGTCTATAATAAATGAAACAAGTAGCCTAACATATTGGCATAAACAACCTATATATGATCTACATATAATCTATAATCAACAAATCACGAGGGCCAAACAAAGTTCTAAATATAACATATAATGAATGAAACTTGATGACCTCACATAGTTCCACATATAACCCATTATTAACGGTACGGAAGTCTAAAAAAAGTTACAAATATTAACTAGAATAATGGAACATGATGGCCTAACAAAGATCCACATATAATCTATAACTGATGTAAAATAATGGGCTAACAATGTTCCACATATAATCTGTATTTATTGGAAGATGATAGCCTAAAATGTTCCTAATATATCCTACAATCAATGAAATATGATGGCTTAACCAAGTTCTGTATATAACTTATAATCAATGGAACATCGTATCCTACAAAGCTCTACATATGACATATACCTAATGGAACATGGCGGCTAAAATTCTAACATTTAACCAGTGAACAATGGAACATGGTGACCTACCAAAGTTTCAGATATAACCTATAATCAATGGAACATGATGCTCTATCAAAGCTCTACATACAACATATAATTAATGGACCATTATGGTATAACAAAGATCAACATTTAACTCATAACTAATGGAACATTATCGCCTAACAAAGTGCCACATATAGCCTTTAATATTCAGTGGTATACAATGGCCTAACAAAGTTCCGCATATGACCTATAATCATTGTAATATGTTGGCCAAACAATGATCCACATATAATCTATAATCAATGGAATATGACAGGCTAACAAAGTTCCACATATAACCTGTAATTAACGGAACATGATCGCCTCATAAAGTTTCACATATAACTTATAATTAATGGAACATAATGGCCAAGTGATGTTGTAGCTACAACTTATTAGTTGCGAACTGTCGTCACAGTGATTAGTAAATAAGAAATTGTGTAACTTACCTTCCGCCGCCGGGGAGTCACTCTGTGCTGGATTATTTCCACCAAACTGTTCACTACTCACAATGTTCCACTTCTTCAGCTATGTTCGTCAATCGCTCTCTATTATTTCCTCCATATTTATCACTTTCACAGCATATTGCAGTTCAACCACCATTTTGATCACCGTTCACAGTATATTTCAGTTCAAGCACTAGGTTCTTTCTTTACCAGTCACTATGGATAACAGTGTTTCCATTATAACTCTCACAGATCATTGCATGTTGCAAGATTTGAACATTATTTCTCAATAGTTCTACATACAGTTGCTTTCTTTCAGTCTTCATTCTCGCGCCACAAACCTTTTCCACCGTTTCGTGATTATTTGCTGCCTGGCGCCACCTTACTTGTGGACTGAACAACTAACCCAAAAAGGAGACAAATGTAAAAGGCTGCAACTCTCGAGGTCCCTGAAATCATGTATCTGATATGTGGAAAATGGAATTATCATTTTACTGGAAAATAATGAAAACATTAGGCCTTTTTTTCGATATAGTTAAACTACTCAAGAGAGCAAATCACGGTCGAGTTTGCGAAGGAACAAGGAGAGTGGTGGAAGGTGAGGGGGTATCTGTGTGAGGTGGATCGGTGCGTGGGGGAGGCTGAGTGTGAAGGTGATGTGAGGAATAAGGCGTCCAGTTTGACCACTATAAAGATAGCGGTAGAGGATGGATGGGAGTCATGGGACCTTGGCGGTGAGGATCCTCGGGGATTAGCGGTAACCTTACGAGTAAAGGAATTAGCGAAGAAAGGTCAAGTAGAGTCACTCGGGGACAACTCAGGCAGTATAAGTCGCGGGTTAGCACAGCTACAGGTCAATTCTCAGGTAACTGTGAAGACCAAGGCTGGAAGGGTTCAGTGCGTGGAGGACAGATTAATGCCACGAACCCAAAACAGATAGGGAACCAGTCACTCTCCCACTGCTGCACACGCAGACATGAAGTGTTAATACAAACAAGCATACCGACAGTAAAAAAATAAAAGAAAATGCAAATTCAGTCCAGAAATCACCTCCAAGGAAAATAAGTTTGATATACACAAATGCCCGGGGCATCATTAGGAAACGCGGCGAACTTGTATCCCATGCAGTGACTGAAAAACCGAACATTATTGCAATCTCAGAAACGTGGTTAAACTCTGAGAAGAAACAAACACTTAATCGCCGAGTTAGCAATACCCAGATACAAACTATTTACGAAAGATCGCTTATACAAGGTAGGTGGTGAAGTTTTCATCTACGTTGATAACAAACTAAGTGCTATTAAGATAAGTAAAGTAGACACACACACTTACGACTCTTTATATTGACATTACTGACAAGTTCAAAAATAAACTTCGGCTCGGCGTTATTTACAGACCTCCATAGCAAAAAGACGACGACAATAAGATGCTATACAATGAAATAAAAATTTCAGCAAACAATAAAGAGGTTATAACAGTAGATGTCAACAGTCCAAACATAAAATGGAACACGTTAACTAGTAACCGAGAAGGAAAGATTTCCGGAACTGATTGAAGATGCTTTGCGAGAACAGTTACTTAAAAATCCAACCAGAGGTAAAAACGTTCTTGATCTTGCCCTCTTCAGCGACATAAACTTAATCTACCCTTGCGAAGTAGGCGAGAGTTTGTCAAACAGCGACCACAGTTTGATTAGGTTAGAGATAACTTTAGATTATGAAATAATTGACAACAAACTCTTGATCCCAGATTACAGGCGAGCAGATTTTGAAAACATTAAGCACGAAATTCGCAGTACCAATTGGACAAAACTTCTTGACGTTCACACAGCAGAGGAAATGTGGAATAGTTCTAAAAACACACTTCTCGAGATTGAAAATAAACACATTCCACAAATTACAAAAAAAACTTGCAACATTTCAAAACCATCATGGATGAATTGGAGAGTAGCAGGAGTAATTTGCTTAAAGGAGAAAACAAATAAGAAGTTCAGATCAACGGGAACCGATGAAAATCGCCAGGAATTAATCAAAATCCAAAGAAAGTGAAAGAAGGTCATAAGACGGAGTAAACGCGAGGAAGAAAAAAGAATTTCTCTGAAAGTTAAGAAGAATCCTACGGAATTCTTCAAATATATAAGACAAAGGAAGTCAGTAAAAGAAAGAATTGGACCATTACGAAACGAACGTGACACACTAACTACTGACGACAAGGAAGTGGCTACCTTAATAAATTATTCTTTTAACTCCGTATTCACAATTAAAGAAACATCTCGAATACCGCAACCAATGAAAATGGTCCAAGGATCTGATGAAGAAGAGTTGAAGGTTAGGGAAATGAAAAGCTCTGAAATACTTAAACACCTGCACCAATTAAATCCTAACAAATCCAGCGACCCGGATAATTTAGCTACAAGATTTTTAAAAGAGGTCAGGAGACAGCATGTATACTCCATATCAAAACTATTCAACAAATCTCTATCGGATGGTCAGGTGCCAACTGACTGGAAACTAGCAAATGCTACTCCTATAAAAAAAGAGACAAAAAGAGTGCCTTGTACTACCGCCCAATTAGCCTTACGTTAGTGTTAGGCAAAATGATGGAAAAAATAATACGAGATGAAATTGTCACTTTTCTCGAGGATCACAAAATTATACCGGACAACCAACACGGTTTTCGCAATAGAAGATCCTGCCTGACAAAATTACTAGAATTTTTTTATGTTTCCAGAATTAGGACGAAAAGACCGTCTGATGTAGCATATTTAGATTTCCAAAAGGCTTTCGATAAAGTACCTCACAAGTGACTTACATAAACTCAAAACGCATAGAATCAGTGAAGAACTCTGAACATGGATCAGAAACTGGCTTACCGGAAGAGAGCAGCGTGTAGTATTAAATGGCGAAGCCTCAGATTGGCTAGACGTAACGAGTGGTGTGCCACAGGGGTCGGTCCTAGGCCTCATTCTTTTCATAATATATATTAATGACCTAGAACTCGGTCTCATATCGAAGATCTCCAAATTTGCTGACGATAATAAACTAGGAGCTAGAGCTGTAAACATCGTAAATGTGGAACTTTTTCAACTTTAGAAAGTCAGTTACCTGGTTTGCCGATTTGACCTTAACGAGTAAGTCGCCACATGTCAGTTTCCTGACTGTCTCAGCGGCTCCCGCCCAACCATCAATAACCTTCCTAATCAGGAAGGGAGTGAACCCGTTGTATGGATATTTACAAAGTCGGCATTCCTACTCCTTATTTAAGGTCGTTCACCATCACTGCCCCCTATGGGGTCAGTGGATGGCTTCCTTTGGTCCATCCTGTAGGGGTTTAGCCCCAGTATCCGGAGTGGATAACCACCCAAGATAATGGGGATAAAGAATTAATTTCAAAAAAAAGATCAGGCAGCTAATTGAGCAATAAAGTCTTCAAAGTAGGGCCGGACGCAATAAAGCCAGGTTGAGTTCTCCTGCGGTCACCTCTCAGTTAAAGGTCTATATTGCACAATCAGCCTTCACAGATACTTATTGCACTCCAATAAGTATCAAGCCCAAAAACAAGAAAAGGGTAAGCACCAATGGGGAGGGAATCAGCTAAGACCTAGCTATACGCAACGTTCAGCTCTGCAAGGTAGCTGGAACGCAACTGTGTTACAATCCTTATGGGGAGGTGGTAACATGCCTTGTTCATGAGAGGGTTCCCTGAGTGGACAAAGTAATGAGATTCAGGTAGTCTCCTATGGTAACCAGAGTGTTGGTGATATGAGCCGAGTGGTGAGAGGCCTAAGATGTGCTATGTTGGGAGAAAATGCGGGCAGTTGCTTTGATAAGTATATGTTGGCAGTACTGACCCATGTACTGTATGTAATGTCATTTATGAGGAGTTAAGGTATAAGTATTTCTGTTTGGAGTTGATTTTCTTACTGTAGGTAAATGTATTATGTGAACAGTTAGGGTAAAGTGTTTCTGTTTGGAGTTAATTTTCTTACTTTATGTAAATATGTTCTGTGAGCAGTTAGGGTAAAGTGTTTCTGTTTGGAGTTAATTTTCTTACTGTACTACAGGCAATGGTTGTAAATTCGTTTTGTAAACCCTATCCATTGTTTTGTACACCCCAACAAGAGATTCGAACAGTAATAAGAGGACCGTAGTGGTTTCCTTGTATTGAGTCCTAAAGGTGAGCCCTAAGAAAGAGGAAGGCAGCTTAAGACCAACTCATTACATATGAATAACTTCTTTTCAAGCAAACTATTGTATACTGTAGCCCATACATAATCATTTGCGCCCGTACCCCTCAGTGTCAGTGTTTACATTAAAGTCATCGCAATGCTTCCACGCAGATAAGAGAAGCGGACGACATAAATTTTGGTATATAATTTATATTAGACTATTTACAGCATTATGATGTCGTTTTTTGATGCTAAATAATTGATCTCCCTTACTTTGATTAATGGATTCAATTATTGAGATTCGTAGGATTTTTTTAGCTATTAAATACGACACTGAGGTAAATTATATTAAGCCTTTAGCGTCCTAATTGTTCAGAATGAAATGATTATTGACCGTTTCATCGTACCAATATGGAAATGTTCTCTTAATTTTATGGAATTAATAGCTAATCATTTACTTTGCTTGCACCATGTGATAATCGATTTTCCTTTATATAATCGTGTAGTGCAATTGATTTCATGTTAAAATCAAGTTTAGCTCCGCATCGATGTTTCATTTGACTGCTGAAATATTTTGTCCCGGTTTGCTAGGGAAGTTTTTAAGGAATACAGTAAAATTATTTTGAACATTTCAGATTACTGAATAATGTTAGAAACGGCAATAATGCTAAGTATCTGTTCAGGGGCACATTTAAAGTAATTTACGGATTTGGAAGAAATGCACATCCATAAACTCCATAGTAAAAGTTTAATTTATACTGTGGAAGCAAGGTTGGGGCATTATATTTCATGGTAAAGATATGATGCCTAGAATGGTCTAGAATGTAGTTGGTGTTTTGTCCAGTGGGAGCGTTAGGTTATTCAAGGTGACTGGAGGATATGAACTGAATTTAGTCTGTCTGTGGTGTGAGTGATTGATGACTTCTACACACACACATATGTATATATTTATATATAAATATATATATATATATATATATATATATATATATATATATATATATATATATGTGTGTGTGTGTGTGTGTG
>JAYMFT010165336.1:0-12343 GCA_038088735.1 Panulirus argus | reverse complement strand
AAGGAAGATGGAAAGAGTATTTTGAAGAACTGATGAATGTGGGAGAAGGGGAGGCAGCAGTTGTTATATGCATGGGTATGGAGGAGGGAAGGAAGAGGATACAAGTGCAGGAGCCTATATCAAAAAGGGGGGTAAGAAGGGCAGTATTGAGGCTGAAGGTAGGAAAGGCACCTGAAGTGGATAGGATTACAGCTGAAATGCTGAAGTATGGAGGAGAAAGTGTGATAAAGTGGATGCATCTTATATGTAATTTAGCAAGGAAACAGAAGGTTGTGCCTGAGGATTGGGTGAAAGCTATTATTTATTGTTCCTTTATTCAAAGGAAAAGGTGCTAAGGATGTATGTAGCAATTATAGGGGAATAAGTCTGTTAAGTGTGCCAGGAAAAGTGTATGCAAGACTATTAATTGACAGAGTGATTGAAGTGACTGAATGCAGAGTAAGTGAAGAGCAAAGGGGTTTTAAGAAAGGTAGAGGATGTGTGGATCAGATTTTTTGTAGTAAAAATGACTGTGGAAAAGCATTTAGTGAAAGGTAAGAAGTTGTATGCAGCTTTTATGGGTCTGGAGAAAGTGTATGACAGACTCAAGTGGAATGCTTTGTGGGATGTGTTAAGGATATATGGTATAGGGGGACATCTGTTGGATGTTGTAAAAGCTTTTATAGAGGAGCAAATGCATAAGAATGGTTGGGGAGCAGAGTAGAAGTTTTAGGATACATGTAGATGTGAGGCAGGATTGTGTGATGTCACCATGGTTTTTTGATATATATATGGTTGGAGTGATAAGAGAGAAGAGAGCCACACCATTAAAAGGGGTGCAGAGATGGAGTGTGGCGGTGAGGTATGGTGGCTAGTGGCAAACCTGTTTGCGAATGATACTGTGTTGTGTGTTGAGTTGCAGAAGGTTGTAAGTGTGTTTTATGATGTAAGTGGGGGAAATTGAAGGTAAATGCAAGTAAAAGTAAAGTAATGATGTTTGAAAGGAAACCGAGTGAAAGTATAGATTTTGTAAAACCATATAGGGGGAAAGAAGAAAGTGAACTAAATTGTGCTGTGGATATAGGGGGAAAAAGACTGGAAGAAGTGAGGGAATTTAAGTATCTGGGAGCTGTCTTAGGGAAGTGTTGTGATATGGAAGGAGAGATAAGGGAGAGAGCAGTACAGGGTAGAAGTATCATTGGGTCCTTTAATAGAATAATGAAGGGTAGAGGTGTAAGTATGGAAGTGAAGAGAGGATTAAGGGACAGCATAGTCCTCCTAATCCTGACCTATGCAGCCGAAGCATAGATGTGGAATGAGGCACATGTAGTATGACTAGGTGGAATGAAGAAAGAAGTGAAAGGGTGTATGAGAGATTTGGTATGGCAAGGAATGCAAAGGGAGTGAGTTGTGGGATGGTAGAATGGGTGAAACATAATACTTTGAGGTGGTTTGGGCATGAGGAAAGAATGCAAGAGTGAGAGTTTGCAAGGAGAGTGTATGCTAGTACAATTAAAGGGGGTGGTTTAAGTGGGAGACCACCTGTGACATTGGCAAATAGGGTGGAGGAATACTGGAGGGAGAGAAACAGATGAATACATGGAATGGTGTATGCAAGGGAGATATGCAAGGACAGGGATAAGTGGAGACTTTTGCCATGGCCAACCCTTGATGTGAGTTCCTGGAGGGAACTGGCATCAGGGATATAAATAGATAGATAGATAGGCCTGACCTTGATGTGGACTTTTGTCCGTGACTTTGATGTGGACTTTTGTCCATGACTGGAGCCTTAAAAAAAAAAAAGAAAAAAAATCTAATATTTTAGTCCTCCACCTTCTTGTCTCATGTATAATATTTTATTAAACATTTTGTCTGTAATATCACCATTACCAATCCATAATTTTCATTATCGGATTTTTCACAACCAAATTTCCTTGAGTTCAGTAATGAAAAATATCAAATGTAAACCTGAGGCTGAAGATGCTGTGAGTCCTCTTGAGGCAGGGGTGAAAATTTGCCCATCAAACATGCAGACCTGGAGATTCATATGCAGTAGCTGTCACCATTCACAGGCAAATTTTAAAAATTTATCCATGAAATAAAAAAAAAGGTGTAGTTGAAGTACCTGTGAATTTGTAAATGTGAATCTGAATTTCGAGAATTATTATGACTATGCTGTTTGTGCTTTCTTCATTAACCATTTCTTCAGTCATTTTATTTCATTTGTCCACTTTATTTCATTTGTCCACCACTCTGATATCATAAAGGTATTTCTTCACATCTTTTATAAATTCTTAATTTCATGTTGTATCCTTCGAAATTTCCTATCCTTACATCTTTTGAAGACCTGTTCAGTGTCTTTGTCATCATTCTTGTTTAAAAACTTAAAGGTTATGAACAGGTCACCCCTCACTCTTCTCTCTTTAAGGATGGGAGTTTTTAAGGGTTTTAGCCATATGTGTAAACCTCCTAACTTTTACCACACTAATCTGTGTGTTTCTGATTTTTTCCTGTTTGGATTCCTTTGTATGTCAGTAAGGCAGAGAGAGAGAGAGAGAGAGAGAGAGAGAGCTACCACTTATTACCTAAGATTACTTATGATGATATTTTGCCATGATGACAGGGTTAACTCATAGCACTAATTGCATGTCATATTTGATGAATAAAACTGGTTTTCTCTACTGTTGGGCTCATGTGGGACTGATTTCAATCAGATGTTTAGTTTTCTTTTAAATGTCTCTGTAGTTGTTCCTTGCATCTTTTGTATTTCTTGTTTGTCATCCAGAGCATTTGTATATATTTTTTGTGATATGTTTATAGTATGTTCCACCGTGTTCTTGCAGACATTTTAACTCCATATCTTCCCTGTTGATTGACTTTTAGGTTTATTCTTTTCCTTTGCACTTCAGTTTGTTGTCATATAGCTTTCTCTTCTTCTTTCTAGGCTATTGAATACCATTTCATTCGGCCCTTCATGATGGTTCATATGTTTCATCCCTTGATTTTGTTGGTAGAGGGCTTCTAAATTTCCTCTTTTCTTTTTAATTCCATTTGTTTTGTCGGTAACCATACAACATACAAGTATTAAATATAATTTCCTTTGTATACGTCAAACATTTTCATCAATAGTTTTGTCTTTCCTTTAGAAAGTTCTTAGAGAGAGAGAGAGAGAGAGAGAGAGACTTTGAAATTCATGGCCGGAGGATCCAATGTCGGAATTTGGGCTAGAAGGCAAACATTCTACCGACCATGCTACTGTGGTGGAGGTGAATGAGTGTTTTGGCAGTTTTAATGCAGGGGGTTGAATTCTCTTGGTAGGGGATTTAGATGCAAGAATGAGTGATGTTGGAGTGAAGTGCAAAGTTAGTGGGGATAGGGGTCTCCAAAGTAAATGAAAATTGGATGCAGCTTGTCAGGTTGTGTGTTGAAAAGGATGTGTGATTTGGAACATTGTACTGTTGTAAAAAGATACATACATAAGTTTATTGCAGTGTTTGGGATAGTTGGTCAGTAGGAATCATTAGAGTTTGTTAAACTGACAGGCAAACAATGCAGAGGTTGTTGGATGTGAATGTGTTGAGAAGGGCAGCCGGTGAAATGTATGATCATTTTGTGGTGGAGTTGCATGTGAATGTTTGTTGTGGTTTTAGAAAAAGAGGAAATGATATATGTGAAAGAAGCAGTGTAAGTGAGTGAACTTGAAGAGGGTTGTGTACAAAGATACCAAGAGAGATTGAGTGAAGGGTGGTAAATGATGCAAGTAAATGAAAAAGGGAGATGGTGAGGAGTGGAAGGTATTTAGGGAAACAATGCTTACATGTGTGGCTGAAGTGTGAATTATTCAGAAGGTAGGATGTGGAGATATGAAAAAGGTAAGTGAATGGTGGAATGAAAGAATTGTAAGTGAAAGATAGAAGGGAGTTTCATAGATTATAGCTACATGGAAGTAGTGCAGGTGATTCGGAGGTGTACAAGGGAAAGTAACACAAGGTTAAGAGGAAGGTATGGGAGCTGAAAGAGAGGGCAAATGAAAGTTAGATGAGAGAGTATTGATGAACTTCAAGGAATTAGAAATTGTTTTGAAAGGTGAATAATTGCATGGGTAGAACAAGAGATCAAAAGGGAGTGACAGTGATAGAAGCAGATGGAAAGAATTACAGCAATAGGTAAAGAAGAGTTGAAAAAGAGAGAGAACGAGTGTTTAGAAAGATCTAAATGTTTTCTGTGATAGGGTGGCAGATGTGGTTTTTTTAGGATGAGGAGGTATGCAGAGTGAGAAAGTCATGTTGAATGGTTTGATAAAAAGAGAAGAGGTAGTCAGAGCCTTGTGAGAGATGAAGTTTGTCAGAGTGCAGTTAAGCCTGTCAAGAAAGGGGTGGCAGTGTTGTTGATTGGTTAGTTAGACTACTCAGCTTATATGTTGCCCAAATTGTGGTACCCAAGGACTGACAAAATGTAAGTTTAGTGCCTTGATATAATGGGAAGGGCAACAAAAGTGAATTCTCAAAATACAAAGGCACTAATCGGTTAATCATTCCTAGTAAGGTTTATGGGAGAGTGGTGACTGAGAGTGTGTTGATATGCATAGCACATCAGATTTGGGGTGGAGCTGTGTGGCTTCATAAGTGGTAAACTATTTTTTATTTTTTTTACGTTGGAGGCTTCAGTCACTGACAAAGTTCCACATCAAGGCTGGGCCTTGATTTAAACATAGAGAGGATTATGAAAAGGAAAAATAAGAGACAAGGGAAAAAGTGTTTACCAATTTTGAGGAAGTGTAAAATCTGTCTTTTAGAATGTGCCAGGTCATAGTTATTTGGAAAGACATGAGAGGGTAGAGAGTTCCAGAGCTTCAAGATGTAGGAAAGAAATGTTTATGAAAATGGCTCACCCTTAAATTGCTAATGGCCACACGGTAATCATGTGATGCAGCAGCTTGCTGAGTATTTATAAATCAGACTGCTTTCAACTCAACTCTGTCAGTTAAGGATGCAGAGCTAGAACCTCCCAGATGTGAGAACAGTACTCCATACACGGACAGATCAGTCCTTTGTATAAATGGAGCAACTGTTCAGAAGAAAAGAAAATTTGATATCTAAATATGACTACTATTTTCATTAAGGCAGACTTGGCTTTCCCTGTAATGTGGTGTTACTTAGAAACGTTTAGTGGATGTTACAGTAATACCAAGTATATGTTAGAAACATTAGTTTCAGTGACCAGATGTACAATGATTTCATCCTGAGAGTGTCATATGCTTGTACCCACAATAAATCATAGCCTTGTATTGCCAGTACGCGGATGATTGTATTCATTGGCATGTCTGCAAAGGAACTTCAAACTATAAAGGTATAAAGCAATAAAGGTATGTGGAAGTGTAAGAAGTAGTTTAATCATTTCTGTTAAGAGGAATGTTGAAGCGTGTAAAAAAAAGAATTACAGATTACCCTCTGGAGTAATTTAAGAACTTACTAGATAGATATTTGCAAAATTGTGTTAACTGTAGATGTCTCTGTTAAGTTTCAGTCAGCCACCTGTCAAGTCCTGCAGTAGGCCTCTGAAGAACAGCATATGTGTAGCAGAGATAAGCTTCACTTATAGCACCTTGTTAAGAAGGAACAGACGGAAATATAAACCCAGAAAGATTGCTAGAGACAAATTAACTTAAAATTATCTCAGAAGTGAAATTATATCTGATGACCTTACCATCACTGGGGTACAGTATTTGTCTCTTTAAGGATGGTAGGCTTGATTTTGTAAACCATCAAATTGAGAGAGGCATAGCTATGATGATACTTGCTAAAGCACCCATGACTAGGAGATTAGCAAGAAAATATGCCTGAATCAAAACTAATGAGAAATCTTCACACCATTGTCTGTTCTTGGGGTGCTGACGGGTGAGATATGTCCTACTTTACAAAAGGAGAATTCTAGGAGGCCTGGTTTTCTAGTCTTCAGTCAAAAATAATTTTTTATTGGTATATTAAGCAGGAAAGACTGTAAAATATTACTATAATCATCGTACTCAAACATTGGCTCAGAGGCCATGCCCCTCACATAGCTGATTTTTATGTTCCCAATTTTCAACATTATTATACAGAAGAGCAAGTCTGATTATAAACTGTGAACTCACTTAGCGTGAATAAATGGATAGCAACACGAACACTGTATATGAACCAGTTAGCTACCTTAGCTATGTGAGGGGCATGGCTTCTGTGCCAATGTTGAGTACAATGACTATGGTAAGTTTGTTACATTGCCTAAATGAAAATTAAGAATTGCAAATGCCAGGACATGAAACTATTTATTACACTACATGCAGCCATTAGAAATAATATGGACCACCCAGTGGAAATATAAGATCAAGAAAAAATAATTACAGAGTAAATGACCAGCTAGGCTCTGAAGGGTGCTGTTGCCTTTAGGACACCCCCTTATACAGGCTGACTGATGGGAGGAGTAGAAGTGTAGCATGATCCTAGACCCCCAGACCTAGTTATGGTGGTCAGCAACCCTTGAAGATCAACTTAAGATATATGGAGGGTAAGGGAAGATGAACAAGATTGTGGATGGTATGTGTGTGTATGTCTGTGGGCTGAGTCTTCAAACAGTTTGATCATAGGGTCGGTGTACCAGCTTGGTCCTAATCTAAACTGGGTTACAAGAATTGAATATATGAATGATGTACAAATGTTGATAGTATAGAAGATTTTTGCATGGTCTTTCTGAAATGTCAAGTATTCATAGTAATGTTTGCAAATCCTTACCACCTGCTTGTTCACTATGGAATGTAGGGGCAAAAAAAGTGAAGCTTTTGGCAGCTCAGTGTTGAAGTAGCTTGAGGATCGACTGGGGAGTCCACCTCAATCCTACAGGTAATATTTACCAGTTCTTAACAAGGGCTAATGGTTTGATTGTGGTCGATCCTTGCTGCATCAGGCTCCTCCTCAATTTTGAGTGATGATAAAGTTGGACCTAAATTGCTGTAAACTGGCTGTAATCACAGTGAAGGATAGTGAATGTGAATTCTTGACCAATAGAAGAGTCAGTAAGAATTCACCCAGGAACAAGACCAAGAGATTTTTCTACCCCTGTGGCACTTTAAGTTATGAAACATATGAGCTACCTGAGTATCATCTCTTGGTATTAAATTGTATTACTTTTCCATTTTTTTATTTCTATATCTGATTCTTTGTGTAGCATAATTTATCTATCTTTTCTCGTTTTTTCTTCCAGTTTCTTTATTCTGTTTTCCAGATAAGTTTTATCTACCTTCCCACAGCTTATTTTTGTTTCCTAGATTTCTCTTATCTCTTTTTTCAGTTAACCCTCCTTTTTATTTTTATGTTCTTTATGACATACCCATATCTGTATCATCCTCATTTATTGTACATGGATTATTTTTCATTTATTCATATAGGTTTTTGTCAGTCATTCTGTTTTAATTTTGGATATTATTCTTAATGATTTGTGTAGTGTTACCCTCCTTGATTGTTTCTCATCCATTTTTTTATATCTTCATTTGTTCCATAATTTCATTCTTTCTTGCCTAGATTGGCATCTTTAATGTCTGTGTAACTGTAATCCCTTAAACGTACTTTTATCTAACTTGTAAAAAGTCTCTTCATTTTCCTTTTTTTTTTTCTTTTTTGTTGTTCATTCTCCTTTTTTTCTTTTTCTTTTTTGTTGACTTTTTCTTTTTTTTAAACTGACTGGCATGGCATGGGCAAAACATGCTCCAGTCAAGGCAAAAGAAAAATGTAAAAGGAAAAGAAAGTAGTAATGATCAGGGCTCTGCATGTGTTTGTTAGACGACTCTAAAAGGAAGAAAGGTTAAACAAAGAGGGGAAGACAAAAGAAGGAGGAACATTCCACAGCTTAACTGTTCAGGGGAAGAAGAAAGTAACATAATTGTCAGTCTTCAAGTGATTGGTCTCCACACAAAAGGGCTCTGCATATGTTTGTAGACTTGACTCTACAAGTAAGAAAAGTTAAACAAAGAGAGGAAGACAAAGGAAGGAAGAAAATTACACAGCTTAACTGTTCAAGGGAAGAAGAAAGTATCATAATTGCCAGCCCTCAAGTGATTGGTCTCCACACAAAAACTGTGGGAAGCCAAACACATGCCATGAGTCCTAACCTTGGGGATGCGGTCAAAAGCAAACTGCTCATGAGAACGACCAAAATAATACCTGTTGAATGGAGAAAGAGCAGCAAAATCACAGTCTGATGCTGGGAAAATTAATGAGATAGAAGGCTTTTTATTCCATTCTAGTTATTAGAGGTGGAGAAAGAGCCACCCCAGATGTGTGAGCAGTGTTAAATATATGGGCAAATATATCCCTTTAGATGTGAAAAAGCTGCTCAAAAGAAAAATTATTACAACACCTATACAATACTCCCAGGTTTGGGAAGCAGTCTTTGTAATGTTGATAATGGGGGATTTCCAGGACAGAATACAGGATGTGGTTATACCCATGTCAGTGTTATTACAGGGTTCAGACGTGATGTGAAATTGAAAAGAGGGAAGCAAATGATTCTTAGAAAGATTTATAGGGTAAATTGTATATTACCACTACTAAACTTTTCTAGGTTACTGCTTCTCCATAGTGAAGTGCTGCATAGGACTGAACTGAGAGAGGAAATATGATTAGTATGAGAAAGAGAATGGATATCAAAGGGAGGAGGAGAGGAAAAGTTAGTGGAAGTATGTAAAGTGGGATTGTCAGCTTAAGAGTGAATGGGGATAGTAGTAGAGGAGAGATCATTTATTGAGAGAAAAGAGGTAATAGATGATAGCACAGAACCCTAATGAGCACTGCTATTGATGGGATGATAATAATAATAATAATAATACTTTATTGTTTATGCAAATTACATAAAAATTTGTCTTGTGTGTTTCTATTAAAAGCAAAAGAAACAATCATACGGTACATCCATTAAGGTATAAAATTCAGGCATACTATATCCAATGAACTTACTGGCCCCCTAAATGACATTTTATTACAATCCGTGAATGGGCTATCGCTGTTCAACTATCATATACTAGCTGGCACAAAAGATTAGGAGGGGGAAGTTGCTCCATTGACAACTAGTGCGATGGAATGACCTGAGAGGAAACTATGCATTAGAGAACAAAGAGAAGCATTAACCAATGCAAAGGGGTACAGAAAGCACAGACTTATACCACACCCTGTGAGATCATTAAACCAATGCAAAGGGGTACAGAAGCACAGACTTATACTACACCCTGTCAGAAGCTTTGGAGATGTAGAGGGCTACGACAAAAGTTTCACCAGAATCCCTGAGAGACTGTGATTAAAGGTGAGTCACATGCGAGAGATCACGAATAGACCTAGCACTGCAAAATCCATACTGGTGATCAGAGAGAAGGAAATGGGATTCTGAGTGTGAAAAAAGGGAGAGTTTAGGAGAGTTTCTTACTTTGGAGATTGTAGAAGTGAGAATAATGGGGTGAGAGTTAGTTGGTTTAAAGTATTTTCCTTTCTTAAGGATGGGCTGCACCAAGGTGTGCTTCCAAGTGGAAGGAAAAGTCTGGGTTTTTAGACAGGTTTACTCCCTTACAACCCAAGGAATATGCCATCTGAGCTATATACTTTGTCCACATGAAGTTGGGAGAGTATCTGGAAGGTTGTGTAAGGAGAATATAGGAGATTGCATAGGTTTAGTGGAAGGAGGAAAACAAGCTACCAAAAATGATGGATTTAACAGTTGGAGAGTTAGCAGTGGGTTTATCAGGTAGGAAAAGAGGAGGAAAGTTTGAAATGTGAAATGTGAAAGCTTAGACTTAAATACCTAATGACACTGGTGGTTGAGTATTTTTTAAACGAGGAGTTTGACAAAAATAGTAATTTAGTTTTTCGGAGAAATTAACTACTGCAGGGTTCACATGATGTTCAGACGTATTCCCTATCCGCGTAAGGCATTGGTAATGAGGGGTCTGGTGAAGTGATGTTTTAAACAACGGCACAAGCCAAACATAACTGTTCATCGTGCCTACTTCTGCCAGCGATGGTTCCTTCTGTGGTATGAAACCTGAAGTGTATTAGTGTTCAGCATGACTCAGATGGAGTTTGTTTTTTTCTTTACTCCAGGTATTTATACGGTAGTGCCAGTTCTCACGATACCGGTGTCAGAGTCGGTTTGTCAGATCTTTTTTGTCTCGTATCCTCGAAAATGCCGCAGGTGACAGGTGTTCATTGTGTAGGGTTAAGCATTTTCTGCTCTGAGAAACTTTGTGATAGCAGCCATCACGCAGCTAGTAATATTAACCTTGACACTGATAATATCTTTGTAGCTGTACTTGCTAAACTTTGTATCTGCTCCGTCATAAATCAGACTTAATTACTACCAGGACGACCACTTCTATGATCCCTGCCACCCAGTACTCGCCATTCATGAGTAACCTAGAATGTCACATTACTGCGTTATGACGGATTGTCTACTTTTTTTTCCTACGAGAATATTTTACCTGCCTTAAATATCTCCTATGCCGTTCACACCTTGATTTAATTTCCCCTTTTTCTCGCACCCAATATTAAGCCAGTGGTTTCGTTTTTTCCCCTAATCTTTCTTCTGTTTGTCTCTCACCTCAATCTTTAACCATTTCTTTTTGTTATCTGACTCTTCTCTCTGTCCTCCGTGGATTTCAAGCATAGCTCTTCAATTCAACCTCTTCATTCCACCTCCCTCTCTGTCGCTGCGCAGTGTGCCTTTTCTCACACACACTGCTCTCGACAACACGTAACTCACATGACCCATTTTACGTAAGTAGAATTTCCTGCGATAACCGCTGCTCGCTAGCCCTGCCTTTTGGCAGAATGTTTTCGTAAGTGCTCGTACTTCCGCCTCTCCCTCCCTTACTTAAGCACTCTCTTTCATTTAGGCAGTCACATCAGGTTTTGATGACGTTGGTAAATGGTGATTGTAAAAAATAAATCATGGTGATTTTTGGAACTGATTTGAGATTGTTTTGATAACTGTAATTGTGATAATGGTTGTATTGGTTTGTTGACACGATGTGATGGTTGTGATAGGGTTCGTGATGGTATTGATAGTGATGTGATGGTGGTGGTGATCTTGATGTGGTGATGATGATGGTGATCTTGATGTGGTGATGATGATGGTGGTAGTAAATGGTGGTGGTGATCCTGGTGATGATGATAATGTTAGTAAAGGTAATGTTGGTGTTGATCGTGATGGTGGTAACGATAATGTTAGTATTGGTGATCCTGATAGTGATGATAATGGTAGTTATGGTAATGGTGGTGTTGATCCTCATGGTGGTAACAATAATGGTGATCCAAATGGTGGTGATGACAAAGATAGGTGAATGGGTGATGATGGTGGTGGTGGTAGTGCTGGTGGCCGTGATGACTATGTTGGTGGTAAGGGTTAGTGATAATGGTGATGTTAGTGATGATTTTAATGGTGATAGTGCTGTGTGGAGACGTTAGTGGTTGTAATGATTGGTTTTGGTGTTGGTGATGGTATGGGTGATGATGCTGGTGATGGTAGTTGATGGTGGTAATGAGAGAGAGGGAGAGAGGTGGCTCCTCCTCCTTTTGGGAGGCTTGACAGAGGCACAAGTTATGTTTGGAGGGAGGCTGGCCGGGCGGGCGGGCCGGGGGTTGGGGGGGAAGGGCAGGGAGAGCCTACAACATTTATGGCGACCCTGAGAGGTATGTTATGTTGGTCTTTATACTTCTACCACCTCCACCACCACCACCACCACTCACTCACTCACAAGTAAGCCATAATTACCGGGAATATGCGCGTATTCGTATTGCTTGTCATCGTGCATCTTTACGTTTGCTTGGGCTAGGTAATCGTCAGTGTTACCGGATGGGAGAGGGAGTGAGAGCATCTATTGTGAGACAGGAAGTGTATGTCGCTGTGGTACTGTTGAAGTTCAGGAAGACTAGCTTCCCGCGCGCTAGCCTACCCGTTGCGTTGGTAAGATCGATTAAGAACGGCGGGAGGGTGTATCAACGACCTATTAAATTACCATCTGGCCTCTCGCCCTCCCAGCCCCATTGCCTTCGGGCCACATAAGATAAAGACTTCTTTCTCTTCTCCCCCCAGCCTTCATCCCCCACCCCCCTTCCCCTATTTATGTCAGCCCACGGGACACCTCACAGCGTTAATACTATATGGCGTGTAGCCAACCACTCGACAATGTTTAAAATGGGTTGGTAAAGCGGAAGGTAAGTCTTACCTGGTATAGAAGGGGAACGTAGGGTTATTTGGTGTTGTATTTATTTTACTTTTTTTTTTTGTGTAGGTAGTCCTAACGGTGGTTTTTGGTAGATGTAAGCGGTATATATATATATATATATATATA
>JAYMFT010165325.1:0-12343 GCA_038088735.1 Panulirus argus | reverse complement strand
CACATCCAGGCCCCACAGACCTTTCCGTGGTTTACCCCAGACGCTTCACATGCCCTGGTTCAGTCCATTGACAGCACATCGACCCTGGTATACCACATCGTTCCATTTCACTCTATTCCGTGCACGCCTTTCACCCTCCTGCATGTTCAGACCCTGACCACTCAAAATCCCTTTCACTCCATCCTTCCACCTATATCCACATATATACCTAGCTGCACCTGGACAAAGTTATCAAACATAATTAACAGAGTTCTTTCCTAAATGAAAAATTTCATTTATCCTAAGAATAGGGTAGTAAGGAATCTGACCAAGGATCTCATACATATAAAATGCTGTTGAAAAGGGTGACGGTGGGGAGGAGTGAAACCCTCTCATCCTTGTAAAATCTTTTCAAAACAAGAAGTGAATAAAAATAAGGTTTTCTACTATAAAGCTTAGGTTGGGGTGCTTAAATGAGTGTTGATGTAACTTAGATAAGAGTATGGAAAAGATAACTGTTTCATGACAGGTACCTGGGAGTTCAGCTCTGAAAAAGATTTAATTCTGGAGGTAAGGGGATAGAATTATTTGGGAATTTACATGGGGTAAAATCTGGATTTAGTTTGAGGGCAAGTAGTATTTTATCTCCCCTGTCTATGTTTCAAACATTTACTTCTCTCCCACTTACCTCTACATTAGGATACTTTAGCACTCTGCCAGTCCTAAGACCCTTACCTTGGCTAGTATGTTTGATAAACAGTCTGACAATCCAATCAACAACACTATCATCTCCTTTCTTGAAAAAATGAACTGCAAAGCCATACCCTCCAGACAGTTTACCATACTTCTTGTGCAAGATCACCTAAATTCTCTCTCTTCACTATCCCATGAACCAAGACTCTCCCTCTACATGGAAGTCTGTCCCAAACATACCAGATTTGCTTCCCTAAAATCTGACACAATCAGTAGTCCTTTAAATTACTGACTCCATCTTATTTTCAACTCTTTGTCTGTTACCACTTCAAAATCTGTTCTATTCACTGTCACTCCCATTTATCAATTTGTTTTCCTCACACTACCTTCACTCCCATTTATCAATTTGTTTTCCTCACACTATCTAACTACCAAAGATTTCTTTATTCCCTCTGAAGTTCACCAATACTTTCTCTACCCAATACCTTCTCGAATACATCCTAATCCATCTTTCACCACCGCTCATCATACATCCACATCTCACCATCGATTCCCCTATTTTTATTTACTCTCATCCAATGCCATTCTTCATTCAGTTTATTATTTCTTCATACACACCATTTTCAAAGCACATTCACTTCCACTGCTTCTTTAAAAATGATACCATTTCCTCTTCTAAACCCACAAATCTTCAACCTAAGCTCTATCAAAAAAAGATCAAACACTCCACCTACTGCCCTTCTTATTATGCTCATAACCATCTCCCCAGTAGACCTTTCAATTGACACACCGTTGTTTAATGTCCATTGACCTCCAATCCCATTCATCCACATATACTCTATGTATGCATCTTTTTTAAATCATACATTCCCAATCACCACTCCCTTCAAAACATTACTTAACATGCTTTTACGAGTTTTCAATTACATCCTACCTTATACGGAATGCCACTCCTTTTCCATTCTTCTTCAAGTTCACTTGAAAACCTTATTGCTGTGGGATGGCCAGAGGGAAGGTCAGGCAGGGACCCCCCTAGGCGCTGAGTGGTGGGATCTGAGGCACCAAAGATCTGGTCATATAGAGAATCATCTAGGTATTCCACAGGAATGGTGTAAGTGGTTCCATCAGATTCATAAACCAATACCTCTCCACCTTCACAATCTTCATCATCACCAAATCCATCTCGACCATCCTATGTAATTAAGAAAACACTTAGGTTAAATTTCAAAACTGAATATCAATTTCTAAACTATACCTATCAAATAAACATTAAACTTTCCTCTCTTTGGGAGTTCATTTGAAGCATCGACAAGGATTGCTCTAGATCTCAAATGAGGATGTAATGGTTCCTACTTTCATCCCTTCTAATGTTTGATTAAACCACTTATCTATTCATTTCACCAGCATTCTTCTTCTAAAGGTGAAAAAATATTCATACTACTTACCTTTTTAATGAGAATAACATGGTACAGGCAAAACACCTTTATCATAGCCATCTCAGGTTACTCTGTCACCTATAATTTGTTATAAAAGGTGTATATTTTGACTTAGCATGTTGAAACCCTTACATGCCCTCAATCTTGAGTTAATTAGGGTAAATGATGAACATTCAAAAAGGAGGAAAGCATATATATATTACCTGAAACGAAGGAAAGTTGAAAGAAATATTTTTGTACAAGGCAGAGCTAGGACTAGAAAAGAACAAATTATTTCTAGGCATTCCTTTAAGAAAATGATGTAATTGTTAGCGAGACAAACAAGAATACTGTAAGTTTAGTAGAGATATAACTTTGTACTGGCCTTCAGATCCTCCTACATAATCATATAAACTGTGGACTCATTCAAAAGCAATTGTTCCATGTTGCATATTTTTCAGGTGATTATGAAAGATCACGTGCCTGACATCTTGTGATGTTTACGTGTGTGCGTGAGAAGGATTTGGGAGTCAGCATTGTCCTTAACCTGTCACCAGAGCCCCAAAATAGCTTGGGAAAACTAAGAATACTAAAGACAAGATAGAATTCTGTGGAATAATCATCAAACATAATAAACCAAAGGAAGAGAGGGAGAAAAGAAAAAAATACAGCTGAGAGAGAGAGAGAGAGAGAGAGAGAGAGAGAGAGAGAGAGAGAGAGAGAGATCAAATGAGGCAAGAGGATGGAGCTAATACACCAGCACTCCTAGACAGCCGGAGTGTTAGGATATGGTTGAGTCAGACTGAAAGCAAGGTAGTTAAGTGTTAATGTACTAAGTGATTGGTAAAAGCTGAAATTCAAGGATTGTGTAAGGGAAAGCACAGCTGATATTGGTGGAAACAAAGCCTACTAAAGAGATAAGATCTCACCAGTTCTGCCTACAAAGGGTACTTGATAGTAAGCAAGGAAAGAGAGTGAAAAGGAAGGGGAAGACTAGCCCTCTAACAAAAGATAGCCTCAAGTTTCATGAAATATCAGGGGATGGCCAATTCAAACAATACAAAATGGGAAGAGTGAATGTAGGGAAGAAGAGCATAATGGTGCTTATCTTATATAATCCTACAAAGAATTGCAATGGTCCAGAACAAACACAATGGTAACAATAAAGCAAAAACAAGGATGGTACATGAAGCAATAAACACTTACTTTTCAAAGATGGTTAGGACTGATTGTGGAGGATTTCAATTAAAAAGAGAGACACTGGGGAAACTTTAAAATCTCATGGTGACAGGAAGTCAAGGGGACAAAGGTTTTGATTGTATACAGGAAAATTTTCTATAACAGCATGTCAGTAAGCATACTAGGATACAGAAGAGCTGATTCACCATTACTGCTTGATCTTACTAGGATATAGAAGAGCTGATTCCCCATCACTGCTTGATCTTATCTTCACAAATGCTAAATTGAAAGAGAATACAACATATGATAGACCAACTGAAAAAACTGATCACGTTATACTCAAGCTTGACTGTATGGTAAATAAAGACATTAAACGTGCAGAGGTGAGACAACACGTAAAGAGGGGATATAATTGTGAAAAGTATGCATGGTAACATAGATTGAGAAGTGAAGTTCAGTGGTTTCATATTTTTTGGCATCTCAACTTTTCTATTTCTGTCCTTCCCCTTTTCACACGCCTTGTTTATAACCACTTAAAACATATGGTTAATCTACACACTACTATTTTAATATCTAAAAAGTCCCTACTCAACCCACTCAAAGACCTCACAACTTATTCACTATTATATTCTTCCTTGCAATAAGCATATCAACAAGTCTTGTCTTCCCTAACTTCATTGTAACAACACAATCAGTATCTCAACATTCTCAATTTGTTAATGGTAGGCTAAGGTTAAGGGATGCAATCAGTCTTATTCCCCTTCTCAGTTCACAGAAATACAAATCCCATAAAACTTTTCCACAAAAATACAAAGTCCTACCTCCATATCATGAGAACTAGCAGCCTGAGGTCCCCACTCAAAGCCATCATTCAGTTCCCATCCAGGTGCCAAATCATCCAGGTCCTCCCGTTCTGTATCTTCATGTACCAGGATTTTTGCTTTGCATAAGGGGTTACTCGAATCTGCAGTCCTGCTCACAGGATTCCCAGAAGAACACTTTTTGAGGCGCTCATGCAATGGTCTGGGTGAATGAGCACCTGATACCAAGGATGGAACACCAGGATGTATAGCCTGAGAACTAGTAGTCTGAGCATGAACAGCTCCCAAAAGTTCATCAGCCTCTTGGTCCACCTCCAACCGCAATTCTGTGCAAGCTCCAGGAGCATCTACATTTGCACTGAGAGTGACATTCCTATAAGAGAGGCACACAAATTTACGAAATTATCACTGTATGATGTTCTTTTGTCGTTCTGAACATATTTAATATCGTTATGAATGAGTTCAAAAGTTACATCTGGCAAATATATTACTGCAGTGCACAGGTGCAATAAGCCACAGGTGCAATGAGCCATATATAAAAATTTTACAAGTTATGAATAAACACAGAGACTTTAGAAATAAACATAACATTCCACAACAATGTAACATAAACATATGGTCCTATGAGTAATCTGTGTTAATTAGTAACAACATACAATTTCCATACCTTTTCTGAACGTCATCAGAGTGCAGATTCCGCTGATTGCTTAGGAGAGAATTTTCTGACCATATCTGTTCTTTCCTACTGTTTCCTGATTTTTCAACACTGTTTATGTGCTTCCATGGACCTACTTCTGTTAGTGCAGACAACACGTGACAATTATCATGGAATTTACCAGGTATATGAGTTGTTGGGTTGGTAATAATGTACATGTTGGCCCTGCTTGTGTCAATCTCTGATTCTTCGGTGGCACATGCAGTCAAGCCAGTCCAGAGAGCATGAAGACTAGGCATGGTTGCTGGGATGGTTGGAGAGGATGGGGCACTGCTTTGATGCCAGAGTGATGCTAGAGATGTAGGGATAACAACCGCCTCTGACTTCTGACTAATGTTTGACTCAGGAGGAGGCTCAAAGTGTCCTTCACTGCTCCATCCTGTGGCTCCCTCCCCTTCTCTATCAAGCCAAGCACCTCCTGGAATTCCTCCACCCTCTAGTTCACTTAATTGAGGCCAACCATCTTCCCTATCCTGTTCCACCTGAATCTGCCAAATGTTTCGTGAGTATGTTGGTTCTGAGGGTTGTGGTCCACTCTTCCATATGCTTGCCAAATTACTGCTATCTGGAAAATCTTGCTGTTGAAATTCAAAAACATCTGGTTCTTGTTCATCTTCCTTACATACAAAACGGTCTGTAAGACATATCTTTTCATATGGAGCCAACTTCTCCACATTAATACGTAAAGATTGTACTCCCCCTATCAAACTTTCCTCTTCAGTCTGACAAAATTTTTCATTGTTTACAACTTTGAACTTTGGGATTAATGCAATGGCTGTAAAACTTTCATGAGCAGCAACCTCTTTTTCTTCTTCAGCTTGTATCACCTTGGGAGCTGGTTCTTTGTACACCATATATTTTTTTGGTGACCCTTCTAAAAGGTCACTTTCAAGAAACAATGCCCCACTACTTGTACGCTGGAATGGCAAATCTGGACGTTCAGAATTCACAATGAACATAGTGCCATCCTCATAGTGATCATCTGCCATGCTTCCTATACTGTCTTGGCGAATAGGTCTAAAGTGTGTACGTGGAGATGTTAATAAGTTCTCCTCCTCCTGAGCTGGAGGAAGTGCATCAATATTCTCAAAAACTCCACTATGATTTGCACTATTACTTCCTGAACTTAAGAGCAAACTTTCAGGAAGTTGTTCCAGGGATGGAACTGGTTCTACACTTTTACCTCGAGGAATGACCATTGAAAAACCACTATTTTCTGTATGACGAAGGTCAGCTTGGGGACCACTAGGTCCAGATGGCATTTGTTTTACAGCTGAAGTGTCCGGAGCAGCCTCTTCTTGAGACTCATAGCTCTTACAAACATCTTCTACAAGGGCCATCATTTTCTCATGCTCTGAATCTGTATGACTATCATGTACTACTTCTTCAAAACTATTGTTTTCTGAAACATATTCTAAATTACTATTACTTATACTAAGTTCTGCAAAAACACTTTCAAGACCTAGTGTACTTTCCCATAAATTTTCAATGCCCATTTGCAAGAATGACTCACATAATTTGTTCTCTAATTCTTCTGTGGTGTGGCATTTTCCTTCCTCTTCTTTGTAAGATTCCAAAGAGTTACTGATCTGGTCATCCATGCAGAGGGGAAGTGTACCCTCATTAGCAGAAATATCATTAGCATTGCAGTCTGACCATATAGACTTCTCTAAGCTGTTATGCAAATGAAGAAGGGTATTCGCATCTTTAACAGAGTTTTCTTTCAAGTTACTATGAGGGCTTTGACTCGAAATACTGCACAAGAGAGCAGCCTCTTCTGTTACTGGATTAACTGCATGCCATGTGTGATTTTGATGCCATCCATCATTGGTGGGTATCACAGATTCCTGGATAACTTTGTTGCCATGGCTATGCTCTATTGAGATAGAATCATGATTTTCATGCTGCTCTGGAATATCAAAGCCCCAAATAGTGGTATACAGAGCCATTTCCTCAACAGCTGGAGGATCCCATACATGCTCCCCTCGACCATAGCCAAGAGGTTCCCCTGCCTGACCCCATACCTGAGCCACTGTGTCTGAGATTTTCCGCTCCAACTGCCTCACACTTTCTGCCTCCTGGGTCTCAACATCGCTACTGGAACCACTTGTGCCACCAGAGGTGCTCCCACGTTCAAAGAGTCGGCTACCTCCCCCTCCCTGCAAACTATTGCCCTCATTGTCACTAGCTCCTAGGAGTAAATCTCCCATACATTCCCACTCTTCTTGGCTCATCTTTCCCTTTTCTAAACCCAAAGGCCCTGAGGTCTTACCAAGCTTGTCATCTCTGGACTTCTCTAAATCCTGGTCACTTTTATCCCGGTCTTCAGAACTTTCACGTGAGCTGGTATCACCTATGTATCCTTCTCCAATATCCTCATCTAATAGAGGACCCATAAATTTTTTGCGTCGTCTCTCTACACCTCTCTCAGGCTCTGAGGCACTGTCAGTGTCATAGCTTTCATTCAATTTTGCTTCTTTATGTTTTATGGCGGCATGCCATGTAAATGAAACATGATGTCTTCGGGGCCCTTCATGACTAACAATCCCATCAAATTTTGCTTCTATTTCCTTTTTCTCCTTTTCACGGCACTTCTTACGGTGGGTTCGAGGCATTTTGGTGGTATTGGTTTGGATGGCTTCGTTATGTGTGAAAAATGAGGACTTCTGGCCCTCCCAGACACATGAACAGAGAGCATCTCCTGACTTCCATGGTTTTGCACAAAAGCAGTTTTCCTTGGAAGACCCACTCAGAGGTGGGAAGGCTGCATAATATCTGTAGAAAAAGCAATCTGCCTAAATAATGTGCAACAAAAAATGAGCTTAAAAGCACAGGAATGAAGTAAAGAATTAAGACAAGATAATCATGACAATATACAATAAGCAAAACACATGATCTAAACTTAGTTCATATCATAGGCAATAGCAAGGTCCAAATATTACACATGGACTGCAGATAATAATACACCTATCTTTCTGAATACCTTTTTTAGGTCAAATTCACACAAGGGCTACAATGAGCGTCATGAAAATGCATATTCTCAACCTCCACGCTAATCAACAAAGATTGCCATTTCCCATTTTCTCTTACATATTTATTTCACCTACAGAGGCAAAGCTAATTCTGTTCACATATACACCTATTTCTCTAAAAACAGATTGCAATACTGAAGAGGCAATTACTCCAACATGAAGGTCTTCAAGAAAATATCTCAACAATCCAGCTAGGTTTTTTTCTCTTAACTGCATAAAGTGCAGTATTCAATATGGCATGAGAAAGATTATGCACAAATCAACCTACAACAGTTCACAGATATAAGATGAGTCATTTTAAAATACCTTAAAATTGTGAAGAGCTTTGATAAATTATAGAGATTATGATTATGAAAGCATCAGTCTTACTTTTCAGCCTGTTCCTCTGGTGTAGATGAAGATGCATACTCATCTGTATCAATATTGCTCTCCTGGGAAACAGCGTTCAATGCAACTGACTTGTCCTTTTTGCCACAAGCAGGAGCACTATTAGTAATGTTACAGTGCTCGTTCTCAGCAGCAGTTTTCAAACGAGAACAAAGTTCTTCCACCAGGCTCTCTAAGTCATAGCGCTGCCAATAAAGTAAATAATCAAAATAATCAATTAAATGCTCTTTTAAGACAAACCTTCTCCACAAATTCAAAAATGCTTTCCTATGTATGCAACATGAGAACAAAAGATGCCTCTGATAATAAAGACTGTGCACTTGACATTAACCCTGTGCTGCAAAGTTTCAGAAACTAAATCAGAAGCTATGTCTATGATCACTTACAGAAAAATAAGCTGGCATAGACATCAGAGTTATCAGCTTTACCTCATCAGAAGCAGACATGAGGCACTGGAGAGCTGCCACCTTCTGCAGTTCCTCTGAGGTCAGTATACGGTGTTTTTGGCGAACCTTGTGGCGCTTTCGGGCACGACGACTTCCTCCACGCTACAAGATAGGTGAAACCTATTACATACACTAATAAGGATGGTCTAACTACCATCTAGTGCTAAAGACACCTAGTTAAAACATTCATCTTTCACATAAAGCTTATCTGTAAACCGAGATCAGGAGAAAAAATAAAAATAAGGGAATATCTTATGTCAAGAACTTGTGGAAAAATGACCTTTTCAGTAAAGCATCCACCTGAAAGATTCATTATATACAACACTGCTTCTCATTTCAATTAGTACAAAATCAGTTATGATGCGAGATAATGTCATGAAATATCTAAAGGAGTGATTGTTATGAATAAAACAGATCAAAACAGTATACGCACACTCAAAATATTTATAATAAATGGTATATAACAAATATCAAC
This sequence comes from Panulirus argus, assembly GCA_038088735.1. Classification (NCBI taxonomy): domain Eukaryota; kingdom Metazoa; phylum Arthropoda; class Malacostraca; order Decapoda; family Palinuridae; genus Panulirus; species Panulirus argus. The sequence continues at coordinate 3,201 of JAYMFT010165325.1, read as the reverse complement.
AAGATAAAACTATGAAAGATATGTGATATCATTCAAACATAAAAATGAACTAGTCCAATGCCAAAACCTTTGAAGATGACTAGCCAAAGCACACAATATCACATTCTAATTTATTAACAGGTGTTTGATGGTTTAACCTAGGGATGAAGTGTTGTTAGGCTTTACCTGCTTGTGGTTGCATCACAAGTGAAAAGTCACCATTAGCCAGACTGTTATTGTTATTACAGTAATCCCTCTATTTAAAGGACTAAGGGGGGAAGGGGTGTCCACTAATGCCAAAAGTCCGTTAGACTGAATGTAACATTTTTTTGATACAACAGACAATATACAGTTCACATACTAGTGAACTTTCTTTTGACTCCTCTATCACATGATACCATTTTGAATTGTAAGGATGGCAAAATTATTTAATAAGTAAAGTCACAATTCTCTGTATACAACCTGACTGCATGATAGACTGAGTCAGACACAAAGCGAGTATACCCCACGCTACCAAGTGTTATATGAAAAGTGCATGGTGCTGCGTTTGAGATCTTTTAACTATTACTAATTAACATCATTTTCTGCCTAGTCCATTAAATCCAAAGTCAGTTACAGCAGGGTCTGTTATACTGAGAGTCATTGGCACCCAAATTACAAGCAGCAAGGTAACATTACACATTTGTGAAAAGCATTCCCAACTTAATGATCTTATAGGTGACAAAAAATCATTTACACTAAGGTTGCACGCACGAACTATAACACAAATTCCAGATTATACAGTACAAAGAAAAATATAAAGTTTCATTATACCTGCTGTGGGGTGAAGGATGACAGATCAGGAAGATCAGCGTCTGGGTGAGTAGTGTGACCTAGTAGGTCATCCAAGTCCAAATCACGCAAGTCAAAGTCATCCAGGTGGCGACGAGAGAGTGGATGGTGATAACGGCCACTAGCGTTGCCAGAGCAGGTGGTAGCGGAGATGGGTGTTGTGGGAGCAGGGTGGGGGCAGTAGTGGTGGTGGAGGAGGGACAGGAGGGTGTGTGCATATGTGGGGCCTGGGATCCCGCGTTCCTCCAATTCCCCGCACAACCACTCCACCACCAGTGATGGCGGCCACTCACACCGTACAAGCTTCATAACAACTATTATTGTTGATGTAAAATAAAAAAGAAGGTAACACATCAGAGAATATAAAAAATGAATGATTTCAACAATCAATTAATTATCAGGTAAATCAAAATCTTAAATAAATGGACTTTTCAAACCCTATACTAGTCTTTCAATATTTCTTGGGTCCATTTTTTGTCATTCACCTTTCTTCATATTTTCATATTTTTCTACCTCCCTACATCCATTATCTGAATCAATTCTCAGTCACTGAAAAGACAACTACAAGCGTTTAGCAATGTATGGGATTAAGATCACAGTGAATTCTATGGACAGCAGAAAACCCCTAATATATGATGTTCATATGCTCAAGCAACGTATTGCTGGAAGTTTTCACCTTATATTTAACTTGGTCTCATAATAAAAATCTAACAATCACAGAGCAGCATGATCCCTACTCATGCAAAGAGCATCTATTCAGAAATGAAGTTGCCCATGAAAATGCACTCAAAATTGAAGGTTCTACCTACATAACTATAATACCCATTCCCTCAGGGAATTCCTATCAAAAAGGTGACTATGGCAAAAGAATCTCCACTTATCCCTCTCCTTACATGCCTCACTGGCATACATCACTCCATGAATTCTTCCCCATTTCTCTTCCACTCTATTTCTCCATGTCATAGGTGGTCTGCCTCTCACACTAACCCCTTTCATCATACACTCTCCTTTTCAATGAATTCTTTCCACATGCCCAAACCACCTCAAAATATTATGTTTCATCTCCACAATTAATTCCCTTTGCATCCCCTGCCATACCAAATCTCTCACATACTATCTTATGATTTTCTTCATTCCATCTAGTAATACCTCATGCTTCTCTCAAACAACTAATTTCCACAGCCTAGATTCTTTGACCTCTGTGACTCATGTTTTGGCTGCATAGCTCATGGTCAGGAGGACTATGCTGTCCCTTAAGCCTTTCTTCACTTCTATACTTACACCTTTACCCTTCATTATTGTGTTAAGGGACCCAATGACACTTCAACCCTTTACTGCTCTCTCCCTTATCTCTCCTTCCATATCATCAAACATACCAAGATAGGTCCTAAATACTTAAATTCTGTCACCTCTTAAAATCTTTCTCCCCCTATATCTATAACACAGTTTTGTACACTTTCTATCTTTTGCTATGTTTACTTTCCAATAACATTATTTTACCTTCAATAGCCTATGCTCACACACATCATAAAACACTTATAACCATTAGGAATTCCTCTTCATTCTCAGCAAACAACATGGTATCATCCACAAACAGGCTTGTTACTAGCCACCATACCTCATCACCCTGCTCCATCTCTACACCCCTTTTCCCTAGTTTTGCTTTCATTTCTTACCACTTCAGCCATGTATAAACTTAAAAGCCATGGTGACATCACACAGTCCTGCCTCACACCCACATGTATAATGAAACTTTTGCTCAATGCTCCATCTACTCTTACAAATGCATTTGCTCCTCTGTAGAAGACTTTCATACTACTCAACAGTTGTCCCCCCAACCCACATATCCTTAAAACATTCCATAAACTGTTGTACTTGACTTTGTCATAAGCTTACTCCAGATCCATATAAGGTGCATTATGTGAAGCATCATAAAACTTATTTGCTGAACACAGAACACATCAGAACACCTCTGTAATTGTTGTAGACTGAATCACTTCCTATACCTATATACCAAGCATTACAATGCACCCTGCTTAGCTTGTGCTACTCTAAATCATATCATGCTTTCCATTTGACATCATAATTATAATAAATGTGTCTTATGGCTGTCAAAGTACATCTAATGAAGACCATAAGGAGAAACATTCTACATGTGGTGCATCTGCTCAATTGAAGTATACTAGTGTCAGCCTTGACTATAAAGCTTTTCCATCCGCACAACCTTCCAGAACACCCTTAACAATCTCAAGCAGGTGGAGTATGGTAACATCTACATATGTATGTAGGTATGTGTGTATGTATGTATGTATGTATGTATTAATATATATATATATATATATATATATATATATATATATATATATATATATATATATATATATATATATA
>JAYMFT010165314.1:0-12344 GCA_038088735.1 Panulirus argus | reverse complement strand
TATATATATATATATATATATATATATATATATATATATATATATATATATATATATATATTTAGGCTCCAGTCTCGGACAGAAGTCCACATCAAGGCCGGGCCCTAATTGAAATATAGAGAGAATTAAGAAACTGGAAAAAAAGACAAACTATTTACAAATTTTGAGAAAGTGAAAGACCTGTCTTTTGAAATGAGCCAGGTCATAGTTATGGGAAAGACATGAGAAGATAGAGAGTTCCAAAGCTTCGACATATAGAGAAAGAAGCAGTTATCAAAACAGCACACCCTTGAGTTGCTGATGGTCACACAATAATCATGTGACACAGAAGCTTGCCAAGTATTGCATGGCCTAGCTAGTGGTGTGAGCACACAAGCAGCCAGCTCTTGGGAGCAAAAGCCAAAGTAATACCTATTGAAGAGGGGAAGTGAACCAACATTGAAGCGTAGGACAAGGGGGTCAAGTTTGGAAGTTAGCCTGGGACAGTTTATAAGTTATACCTCTTTCAGCTCAATTCTGTCAACAATTAGGAAAAATGAAACAAAAAACCTTGAGTGCTTTCATGTATTACATCTTCAGGGGAATAAAAAAGGCTGAAGGGAGAAGCTCATTGTACAGTAACTGCATATAGAGAAAGAGAAAATGTGCTATTTCTGGTCAAGTGGATGTGGCATCTGGTAGTCGGGTCAAGCACTGTGTCTGTCAAAATTTCATTACACAGTCATGAAATATTAAGGTGTATACAAATTGCCTATGACAAAGCTAAGCAGTTCATAAGGCCTTCACTAATATCCACATAACAGTTCTTTGTATGCCTAATAAGAGGAGATTCAATGATATTACTCTTGATCCGAGAGTTACAAGTATTTACTAAAGTAGCATTGGTCCAATCAGTACTGTGGTTTTTATTTCTAACATGAATAAACAAGGCACTGAAAACCTGTCTTGTTCTTATACAATATTTATTATGCTTAACCCTTACAAAAATTTCCTAACCAGACTGTCCTATGTAAAACATATTACAGTTTCTGCAAGGTGTTTCTTAAATACAGCTCACAGAATTTTCTGGTGAGTTTTTGATTAGATTATTCTTAATGGTTCTGGTATTGCTGAAGACTACATTTACATTTATATCTTTGAATAGGTGAGGAACTAGAGTAAAATTATCATAAAAGGGCGGAACTAAACGATTCTTGGTATTATGATTTCTTTACCAGATAAAGAGATTTATCACTGAAAGAGCTAGGATACTTGAATGTGGATCCAGTAACTAATAGATATTCTCAAACTCTTTGTCCATGAACTCAGGACTTCACATGAGTAATGTTTTTAGTAGCATCAAAAAGACTGTTAATTGTTTAAGTTTTATCTTGCTGAGCAGAGTAATAATGAATATTTGAACAAACTTATGAGGGTTTTCTGTAAATTCTGAATTAAAACAAATTGGTAACTCTGAGGATCAGACAGTTTAGGAATGGTAGCATATAATCATTTCTAATTCCACATTAAATTTGATGGAAGATACTATATTGCTGAGCAAGGAAAGAAATTTTGTAGATTTTCACTAGTTGGCCAGATACAAAGTATATCATCTACATATCTAAACCAGAACTGCCCTAGTAAGTAAAAATTGCTCAATAATTCCATATAAAGATTATTTTCATACTAGTGAGAGAGAGTTACCCATTGCCATCTCAGTAATTTTGTTGCAAAAAATTACAGATAAAGAGGATTACCCATTGCTACTTCACACTTTGGAGCATAATATTCCCTGTTGAATTCAAACACTCTGTCAGAGATATACAATTTTATCAGTTCAAAGACTGCGTATGTGAAATGAATACAGTGAACATGGATCTAAGTCGCCAAAATTCAGTAAGCTTAGTTTTAACAAGAACAAATGTGCAATTTGTGTGATCTTGCAAGTACACTTAATTTTTCCCTTCAGTATGGTATGCACACCCCACTAGTGCCTTACAAGTTTAGAACTCCCTCCACATAGTGTACTAATAGCTTACTACAAAGAGGTAATTACACAAACACACCCACTCTTGAAGGTATTTAGGAGGTAAGCATCCATTTTGTTTTGGGAAGGTTCTGTATGGCAACTGGCTGTGACTACATACATGATATATAGAGATGAGGTTGCATTTTAATATTCAATCTTTCTTTTTTTTTTTTTTTACTTGCAGGGTATATGTCATTGTTTATGCCTACATGGCATCCAGTACGAGAAGCAGACATGCCCCCCATCAACTTGCCCCCAGACTTGGCTGCTGAGCTGCCACCTGAGATGGTTGAACTGGAGCATAGGACACAGGTAATAGCTCTCCAAACTGGTTTTATACGTGTTATAATTATAAGAAATATTGACTTTTATCTACTATGCTAAGTATTAATGTCATTGTTATAATGTACTTCAGGATCATGGTTACATGATTTAGCTACTTGTGCCATTAACACACCTTTGTAATGTGTATGTGTGTAGTGATGTATTAGAATGCTATGAATGTTGACTGTTGCACTTCACCAAGTGTTTACTGAGTGCCTTATATGAATTCCTTATAATAATGCTTTCATTGTCAGCATCAAATGAATGCTTTTAATAATTATATATTAAATGACAGAAACTAGAAAGCCAAATACTGAGTATAAAAAGTAATGTGACACCAGAATTATTGCATTCAATTTTAGTAGACTTTTGGATTGTATGACTTTTGCCAGAAAGTTGTATGATGTAACTGTATTTCACCTCACAAAGTCAGGATAATATGAAGGAAAGTTATCCCACGCAGATATAAAAACTAAACATTTTAATACTTAGAAGCTAAAGTGAGTCATAGGGTGGGGGAGGGGGCAAAAGTTCTGTGAGTGATGATGAACGTGTGGAAAAAGAGAACATTATCTTGGAGAGCAAAAATGGGTATGTTTGAAGGAAGAGCAGTTCCAACAATATTATATGGTTGCGAGGCATGGGCTATAGATAAGGATGTACGGAAGAGGGTGAATGTTTTGGAAATGAAATGTTTGAGGACAGCATGTAGTTTGAGGTGGTTTGATCAAGTAAGTAATGAAAGGGAGGAGAGGGAGATGTGTGTTAATATAAAGAGTGTGGTTAAGAGAGCAGAAGAGGGTTTGTTGAAATGTTTTGGACATGTGGAGAGAATGAGTGAGGAAAGGTTGACAAAGAGGATATATGTGTCTGAGATGGTGGGAACAAGGAGAAGTGGGAGACCAGAATTGGAGATGGAAGGATGGAGTGAAAAAGATTTTGAGCAATTGGAACCTGAACATGCAGGAGGGTCAAAGGCGTGCACAGAATAGAGTGAATTGAAACGATGTGGTATACTGGGGTCGATATGCTGTCATTGGACTGAACCAGGGCTTGTGAAATGTCTGGGGTAAACAATGGAAAGGTATGTGGGGCCTGAATGTGGATGGGGAGCTGTGGTTTCGTTGCATTAATCATGACAGGTAGAGACTGAGTGTGGGTGGATATGTCCTTTTTTTTTTATCTGATTCCTAGCGCTACCTCGCTGACACGGGATAGCAATGCTTTTTCCTGTGTGGCGGGTGGTGCCGGGAATGGATAAAGGCAAGTATGAATATGTACATGTATATATATGTATATGTATGTGTATTTATATTTATGCATATATGTATACATAGTATGTATATGTGCATGTATGTATATATGTGTGCATATGAGCTGATGGGTCTTTCGTTGTCCGTTTCCTGATGCTACCTCGCTGATGCAGGAAATGGCAATCAAGTATAATAATAAATAAATATAAATAGTTTTGATACAGTATTGGAAATACTTATATATTCTCTCATTTTTATTATTATTATTTTTATTATTATTATTATTATTATTATTATTGTTATTATTATTATTATTATTATTATTACTATTAACATTATTATTATTATTACTGCAGTTTTGTTGATTTTGTCAATTATCTCTTATGTTGTTATATACCTTAACTAATATTATTTATTACTGGAGTACAAATAGATTAGGATATAAAGCACTTGATTGTAATCACATTTATGTTTTTTCTTACTTACATTTTCATATTAAAGTATCTTACATTTATTATCATTGCAGAATTTTATAATATTTGCTGTTTGATAGATATGCATAATAGGTTTTCATGGATATAAACATGCTAGAAGGGGTGGTTGGTGGGATGTTTGATCATTGTTTGGTAGAAGCAGGTGTGAAAGTTTTTGATAGTTTTAGGGAATAGCTTATATGATGTGTGAGAATAGCAAAATTGAATGAACTAGAAAAAGATGCCTATATGCTGAGATAGCAAGGGAGACTGATTGAAGAATGGTTATAGGATGAAAGAAAATAAAAAGAAGGGGGTTGGGGAGAAGCGAAAGGTATTTAATGAAGATGTACTTACATGCACAGGTGAAATGTGCAGTATGCAGAAGGTGGGATGTGGGCATGCTCCAAAGCTTGAAGAGTTGAGGTTAACCTTCTTTATAATGGATTTTTTTAAACAAAGTCACTGAGATGGCAATATTTAACCCTCAGTTATTATAATTAATCTAATCTTTATATGGAATATTTTGTAACAAAATTATTAAAGGATATTTTACTCAATAAGGCCGTCTGGTTTAGATGTGTAGATGATATACTTTGTTACTGGCCAACTAGTGATGGGATGAGGAAAATGAATTGCTTGGGAATGAAAATTGAGAGTTGTATGGACAGCATCTGTAGGTTAGGAGTGTGGTTGATCTGGGATTGTACAAGAGAAGTCTGAAGGAGGTCAAGAGAAAAGTACAAGAATTGAAAAAATGAAGAGAACCTAGAGAAAGTGGAGTGTTGTAAATACTTTGGAGTGAATATGACAGTGGATGGAACTATAGGAGCTGAAGTAAGCCATAGGATGGGTGAGGAGGGTTGCTGAGGTCCTGGGCACATCAAGGAGGGCAAAGGGGGTACATTTGATGGTACAGAAGTTCCAACTGTGTTTTATGGATGTGAGGCATGTACCCTAGATCAAAGAGGATGGAAGAGGGTGGTGTAAGAAGGGTTGATCAAACAAGAAATGACAGGGCAAGAGAGATGGGATAGTAAGAAGACAATGATATGAGATTAGAAGAAGGTGTGCTAAAATGGTCTGGACTTATTGAGAGGATGAATAAGGAGAGGCTGACTATAAGGGTGTATATATCAAAAGTGGAGGGAGACAAGGGGAAGGGGTAAACCAAGAAGGATGTGGAGGGATACTTTGAGTGAGTGGGGCCTGAACATGCAGGAGGATGTAAAGCATGTATGGAATAGAAAAAACTGAAGCAATTTAGTATATAGGTTGGGATGTACTGTCTTTAGGCTGAACCAGGGTATATGAGAATTTCTCTCAAATTTTTCCCTTGAGAAGTGTTCCATGTGCATGAAGTATGTTACATATCAAAATGTCTTGGTACACTCTTTGAGAAATGGCTTTTTCCATAATTTGCAGTGTATTGAAAGGACATTTAATGAAAGGTTCCACCATCTTAAATATGAACAACTAAAGAGCAGCTTTCCATCTTATACTGGGACAGATAAAATACTTTTTCATAATAAAAACAGCTACAAATGATATTGGCTCATACAAGAATACCTTCCAGTAATGCTATATGTTTTTCTTGGAATAAACCTATCTAGACTTACTTGGGGTAAGCTTCTCAGGCATTTCTTCTTGAGTGGGTGTCAGCAAAGTTCCAGGATTTGCTACAATTAGAGGAATTTTCTGACAGTATAATGCCTTACCAGCTATTCATAGAAATGCTCTTTTTGGTAACCCCTAGGGCTGAGATAAGAGTTAGTGAGAAATATGCACTGTCCATACATAAGAGCCTTCTGTATTTAGTTATGACTGTCCTGAATTAAGATTAAAGTCTTATGTTTGTGGCAAAAAAGATTAAAAAAAGTATGTTTTGAAGCACAGGACTTTATCCCATATTGCTTTCATTTTGGAATATTTCTTCTGAAGTACACCATTCCTTTTGCTCAGTTAAAACTGTGAGAGACTTAATTGAGTTCAACAGGGACTTTTGAGGGGAACTTTTTTGTTCATCCAGGAAACCAGGAACCCTTCTCCCCAAGGATTATCCCATATTGGATTAAGACTGTTTGGTTGGCTCATTTTGGCCTGTGTGCTAGAACCCATGATATCAGTCAGGTGACTTTCATTATGACCTCTCTGAGTAACCATTACCAGGAGGAGTTTAACAAAAGGCTTTTGCATTCCTCTATACTTGTATTAAATGATACCTTTTTCCAAATGTATGCATGTTGTTGGGCTTGCCACTTTAGAGGCAGATGTTCGCTGATGTGCTACTTTACAGGGTACCTTTAAGGTAAAAGTTTTTCGATGTTTCAATTTGTTTTGGAATTTTTTTTTAACCCTCCTCCTCTATGTTGCTATGCTCTCAAGCTCACAGGACAGAGCAGTCCTGGAGAAAAAGGTGAGCTTTAAAGAATGAAACATTATTTCTATCTGGGTTGATGTCCAATGAGCAGATTGTTTGGGTTGCTGTTTCCTGCCCATCCTTCTCTTTCTTTTGAAAAACACTTCTTATAACCAGCTGTAACAAGTTCTGGATGAAGTTCGTGTTCTGAAAATTATGGGGCAGTCATTTATTACCTGGGGATACCTGGACTGAGCTGTAGGCTGCTTCTACAGCAAGGTGGTTAGCAAGGGGCAAGTGCTTTAAACCTCACCAGAAGGCACACCAGAAGGCAGGTAGTTATAAGTTTTTAACCCATAGAGATCTAAGAAGATCTCAAGCTTGTGCAACAGCACCCTGGAAAGATAGAATTTTTTCATTCCTCAGAACTCACTTTCTAACTGTTATGCACCATTGTATGGAAAATCTTACATACATTTTGTATCCTTAGACAGAGTAATTTCCTATACAGAAATGAGAGTGGTTTGTGTAGAATATTCTCTAAACGTGATATAAATACCTTGGCTTTGTGTAGGTATTCACGGGACGTGGCCATTGGGAGGTGTCACCAGCACTAACCACCCACCATCTGCTAGCTCTGGTTTCTGTGGCCAACACATTACAGGACATGAATGCTGCAACACTCATCCCTGAGCAGGAGAGGCGCCGCAAGATTCACATGTAAGTTGTTATTAGATATATAGTATATATCTTTATCAGATTTGAGTGAGAAACTGCAGAAGTTAATGTTCTGAATTAGGGAATGTGTGAAAGGAGGAAGTTGAGAGTAAATATGAATAAAGGCAGGGTTATTCAGTTTATGAGGGTAAAGGGACAGGTTAGTTGGGGTGTGAATTTGTATGGAGAAATTTGGAGGCATTGAAATGTTTTAGATAACTGGGAGTGAACTTGACAATGAATGTAACCATGGAAGTGGAAGTGATTCATAGGATGGACAAGGGGGTGAAGGTTCTGGAAGTATTAAGGAATTTGTGGAAAGAAAGGTCATTATCTAAGAGGGCAGAAATGGGTATATATAGAGATACAGTTGTTCCAGTGATGTTTTGATGTGAGGCATGGAATGTAAATAAGGATGTGCAGGGGAAGGTAGATGTTTTGGAAATGAAATGTTTGATAACACTATGTGTGTGAGGTGGTTTAATTGAGTGAGTAATTAAAGGGCAATAAGAAGAGTAATAAGAAGAGTGGTTAAGAGAGCTGAATAGAATGTGCTGAAATGGTTTGGACATATGAAGAGAATCAGTAAAGAGAGGTTGATAAAGAGGATATATGTGTTAGCAGTGGAGGGGAGAAAAAGGGGAAGACCAAATTGGAGATGGAGGGATGAAACACTGGAGGGTAGGAAGCAGCACCGTAGTTCATCAGTTATGTAGACTCTTTTGCCATGGCTACCCATTTGAGGTAGTTCTCAAAGGGAATGGACATAACAGTTATAGATAGACAGTTATTGATTACATTTTCATTGATCTCTGTTCTCTACTTTGTGATTCTGTTCTTTTCCTGTTTTTATATTTTTTCTTTATGCTTTTCTGTCACATCTTTATTAATTGGTTTTCTTTTTTTTTTTCATTCTTTTGTTCATCCAAATTTTTCTTTCTCTCAGTATCATCTTTCTCATTAACCTGGACTCTCAACTGGTGCTGAGGCCATATTTCTCCTTGATGAAGATATGAAATTGTGAATTCTAATGGGAATTAAAGCAATAGATTAATTGAGTATTGAAGATGTGAGAAATCTTTTTGAGTTGAATGCACAAAAAATGTATCTAGCTGATATGCCGTTGATATGACATGGAAATATGGAAATTTAGGAGGTCATTTTATAATTATGTGCATTAAAGTGAGACTGGAATGTTGTGTTATTTTATGAGAATACTTTGCTGGTGGTTAGAGAATTTTTGAGATGTTCCCTGGTGTATCACCAGAGATAGTTTAAAGTGAAAACTGTTCATAGATGAAAGTAAGATTGGCAGAGTTGGTCTTACCTTACATTTCCTTAGATTATGCAGAGTGAAGAGATAAGAAATGGAAGGACAATGTGATCTATGATATATGTTGGTAGTATACCTTCTTTTTATTGCATACCTAACTGCCTCTTCCATCTTTGTAAAGTAGCATAAGGAACAGATTAGCATTCATCTCATTTACACATATTCATTGTCATGTATAATGTGCTGAAACAAGAGTCTGCTTTCCATAACCAAGCTCCACAGACTGCTTCATGGTATATCTTGATTACTTCACATGCTCACCATATATGAAACCAGTTTATTTCTAATCCACACATGCCTCTTACCCTCTTGAATGTTCAGGTCCCATTACCCCAATGTCTCCTTCACTCAATCCTATCTTCTTGTCAGTTGCTTCCTCCACTTTTGACACATACATTGCCCTAGTCAGTCTTTCATACTTTGTCCTCTCATGTCTGAATAATTTCAGCAAAACCTGGTTAGCCTTCTCATTCAGACCATACTTACCACCTGGCCTTTCTTTTACACTGTCATTCCTTACATGTTCAACCTGTCTCACACCGTCATGGTTCCATTCACACCCACATCCACTGTCTGCTACCTAAAGTGCTCCACTTCTTCCAGATTATCCCCATTCAAAGGTAAACTTAAATTGTGGGCCCTCCCTTTGTAGTTTATTATCTTACATTTGTCCATAGTTAGTACTAGAGCATAAATATTTAGATTAGTTATCAATGTGTCATTGTTTTTGTTCATACATTGTTTTCTGTGTATGAGTTTGTTCATTAAAGATTTCTCTGTAATATTTTGTACATCAATTAGTTAGTGTTATAACATCATCGTCCGAGCTTTCTCATCATGCACTCTGAAAGACTCTGTTATCAGCTTTGGAGTTTCTCTCTGGAGTCTGCCACCAAAGCCATGTCATCTGCATACAGCTACTAGTTTGCCTCCTATGTCTCCCCTTACTATAGACCAATCCCTTGCTTTGAGACCCCTGCATTTACCCTCTTAACCGCTACACCCAGAAGCAGATTAAACTAGCATATATCATCCTTATGTCACAAACAGCTCAAACCAAAATTTTAGCTGTTACTGATATACAGGGGAGTTATACATTATAAACCAGATTGTGGTTCATTTCTTATGGAAATGGATTTTGATGTTCTTTTTTTATCATATCTCTATGTTCCTGATATGCAGTTTCCTGTATCTGAACTAAAATTGTGCTTACATAGTCTTTCTGAAATGATACTGCAGTTATTATCAAAGTAAATACTATCATTAATCTTCTAAACTTTACAGCCAAAGCTCCAAAACCAACCAGTCTCTCACCAACCATGAAGATGAATTCTCTCGCCAGCAGTCTGTGATAAAACAAGGATGGTCAACACTAACGGCTCTTCATACAGTATTGTTACCTGACTGTGTCCTGGATGCTGGAGCTCCTGCATACCAGCCTCCCATGGTTGAAATTCTTGCTCGTAGATGGCAAGATCGCTGTCAGGAGGTACTATACACTTTTCCATACTTACGTGATAGCAAGTTTCACAATTGAATACTAGATGTGTGATCAGAAATGAACATTCATATTTTTTATATTTAAGTATCATTATCTTATTTACTCTTTCCCTATCTACAACAAGCCAAGAGAATATGAAGTGAGTATTGCAAGAGAAAGTGATAAGAGATCCTTTAAGATTTTATAGATATATCATTAATTAGAAACGTATAAGGAGTGTAATAGGACCCATAGTAAATGAGGATGGGGAACCCATTGTTGATGATAAAAGCATGCAATAACCCTGAACAAGTTTTTTGTTTCTGTGTTAGAAAGCAGCAACATGACTTCTGAGACAGTTATAATAAGCACTCACATGATAAGAGAATTTACCACCACAGTTAGACAAGTACTAACACAGATAAGTTAAGACTAATAAAAGCCCAGACTGTTAACCTATATTTTCAGTAGATCTCTCTTAGTTGGTATAGTCCTACAGGACTGGAGGCTAGCAGAAGGTCAATCCCATACAGAGAAAGGGAAGCTGTGAATTTCCTGGCAGTTACTCTCCTATTTAGCTTCACATCAATTATATGTAAACTTCTGGAGTCGATTATTAGAAATAATATTGTCACCTACCTGGAACAACACAGTCTCATCAATAATACACAGCATGGGTTTAGAAGGTGCAGATCATGCATTACAAACCTCCATGAATTTTATCATAAAATATTAAAAATCCACAACAAGACAAAGCAATAGATATTGTATTTTTGGACTTCCAGAGAGCTTTAAACAAAGTCTCCCACATTGCATTGATACATAAAGTTAGTGCTATCACGATTTCTGGTTGCATAGGAAATTGGATACAAGCCTGGTTATGTGATTGGAAGCTGAGAGTCGTAATGAATGATGAATCATCACCATGGTCATGCGTTGCTAGTGGAGTCCCCCAGGGATCTGTACTTAGGCCTATAGTTTTCATAATTTACATTAATGAATTTGATATAGGGCTAAATAACTTAGTGTCCAAACTTGCAGATGGCTCAAGGATCAGCAATGCCATATTTATTGAGGAAGCCAGGCTAAGATTGCAAGAAGATTTAGAAAAAATTGCTGAATTGTCTAAAAAATGGCAAATGCCATTTAACATCAATAAATGTCAGCTGGTATTAGTGGGAAACGTCACCAAAAAATTTGATCATGAACAGTTGGAACACCAGATAAAATGACACCCTTAGTGTGAGAGATCTAAGGATCACTCTCTCCAGTAACTTCAAATTCCTCCAACATTGTAATGAAGCTGCCAAGAAAGCATATAGGATGTTATAATTTATTAACAAAAACTATCCACAAATGTAAGGATGTGATACTGCCACTTTATCTAAATTTAGTTAGACCACACTTCAAATATGTAGTGCAGTTTTGGGCCCCCCACTTTAGCAAGGATATTCTTAAACTGGAATCAGTGCAGCGAAGAGCAGCAGAATTGATTCCTTCCTTTGCATAACAAACCATATGAGGAAAGATTGCGAGAATTAAACTTACTCTCCCTAAGCAAGAGTTGTCTCTGGGCAGATTAACAGAATGTCTTGAAAAATTTGAAGGATTCAACATCGACATTGAAAATTTCTTTATAGTTGCACCAGCATTACCAATCAGAGGAATTGGACTAAGACTTAGAGGTCACTGAGTTAATTTGGGCTGTACTAGATATTTCTTTACCAGCAACATTAATGATGTGTGGAATAAGCTCCCAGAAAATGTTGCTCAGAGTAACACCCTTATTATATATTCATCACTTGTCATTCTCCGGTATTTGATAATTCATTTAATCAATCATCATAATGTAGTGGTATATGATGCTACCTTCTCTACCACTGATCTCTCCTTGGCCATGCTGTAGTAACATATCATCATTGATTAACCCATGTCACCTGTTTTGAAAGAGTAACTGAGAATTATTGTATCATTCTTCAACATCAGGAATAATATAGGAAAGGTAAGCCGAGAGGATAGAGCTCAAGTTTATCGATACTATTGTCTTTATAACAAAAAGTGAAGGGATGCATATTGTTGGTGATGGGATGCATGACATATTCATGTTCATTCTACCATATTTCTTTCCTATAAAAGTTTCCTTCATGCATATTAAAAATGCAAGTTAATTTTTCTACCTGTTTTCTGACCGGTGTGTGCCAGAGGGAGTGGAGGTTGGGGAGAGAGCCTTTGCTTTGGTATCCTTTACTTCTACTGCTTTTAAGAGGACTTTTTTTTCTAAAGCAGTGTTAAGGCCAAACCACCTTGCTTGGGGTCTCTCTCTCTCTCTCTCTCTCTCTCTCTCTCTCTCTCTCTCTCTCTCCAGGATACACGTATAATGGCATATCTACCGTATTT
>JAYMFT010165303.1:0-12344 GCA_038088735.1 Panulirus argus | reverse complement strand
CTCTCTCTCTCTCTCTCTCTCTCTATCTATCTATCTATCTATCTATCTATCTATCTATCTATCTATCTATCTCTCTCTCTCTCTATCTCTCTCTTTCTACAAGACAACATGCGAGGGAAGTGTTGAATATGACCTAATAAATCCACAATGTTGCACAGGAATGTTGTCCTCTCCCTGCACAGTCCGGTAATACCTGGAAACATCAATGTGCAATACAGAGACGTCGAAAAAACACACACACACACAAAAAAAAAAAAGGAGAGAGAAACACGTGTAAGCCTTTTGGGCCTAGATTTATTACCTCTGGTCGGCTGAGTTGACAATGGCTCTCCACTAGTGCCAAGAATTCGAAGCAGGAAGTGTGCTAGACCCTCCCCATATGACGTCACTGAGGCATAGATCTTGCGTTTAGAAAGAGGAAGAGAGTCGTGAAGTATTTTTGTCCCTCACAAACACCACGAATGCCGAAGGTATTTACTCACGAAACAATTTCCTCCAAAGAAGCTTTCGTAAAACGGTTTCGAATCTCCTTTATGGACAGACTCTTTATTCTCATTTGTTTTGCCTCTTGTAATGGCGATTGGTACACGTACTATTTCTACGTCTATCTGTTTATACCTAAAGGTTCTTGACACTCGTGTGGAACGCTGTGGTAAAGGACTGTAGCCTTTAAGGATGCCCTCCAGTATTTATACTCTTTCTCTCTTTATTCCCCTCAAAAAGAAAAAACAATTTGAGTCCACTCGCTTGAAATTTGCTTCACTTGCTATCGACCGCTTGACACTTTCCACACCTGTGTTTCCCGAAGGTCCACATGCGTGAGTGCTCTATAAACGGCCTTAGTTTTCTGTTACGTCAGAGGGCATCGCAGAGGATATATATATATATATAAATACACAGCAGAAGAAGTTAGGGCAGGAACAGAAATAACAACGCCTCTGTATCTTTACTGGCCGGTTGTGGGGGAGATATAACTTGAAAAGTATTTCCTCCTTCCAGAGCGAGATTGTAGTATTTGTTGTCTCCCTACGTGTACAGACGAAGGTAAAATTTGAGGAAGAAGACTTAGACGACATGGGGGCATTTATTCAATCTTTCATGTGGGGGGAAAAGACCCGCTAATCCATCTGGTTTTCGGGATTGGAGATTCTTATTGACCTGATCAATAGCTGTTCTGATAATCACTTCCAATCACATAAATGTCAGTTATTAACGTGGAAAGAGTAATATGTCTTATCCCGAAGGTGCTGTTGGCCATTTGAGGCCACGGTGGGGAAGGTCATCATACAAGGTCACACATGAGTGTGGCCGAGGTCACCGTGACACTTCCATCGGAATATTATCTTCAGGTCACAACATATCTAGATTGCCGAACAGGCTGGCGGCTGTGGGAGGCCCCCAGAGCGTGGAACTGTGCATGAACGAGTGCATGAATAAACCCCCCCCTCCCCCCCCCCCCCTAGAATTTTAAAACCCCGGATGAGTGACGTGCATGACAACTGTCGCCTCGTGAAGTTATCGGCATAACACAGTTCGACACCGGGTATCGAACCCGTGTCTCTATTTCGAGAATGTAATGATCTACCCGTCAGTCCGCCACGATGCGGGCGCCAAACTTGCTGGATATTTTCCATACTTCATTCTTCAAGTTCCAGCCTGGGAATATAACGAAAAAGAAAGCCTTGAAAAACTGGATTTGATATCTAAACAAGACATAAGCTTGAATAAGATTCCCAAATATATTATCCAGTTTGTTTAGGTATACAATGACTGAAAGACGTGATTGTAGTTTGTAATTAGAGACAACAGAGAATTCCTTATTAAGCCGGATATCTGGAAGACAGGAAAATGATTACTTTTTTACACCAAAAAATATTCAATTACTTTTTTCTAAGGGGGACGGGGAGGTGGTGGTGTGTGTGTGTGTGTGTGTGTGTGAACCCAAGACAATATTGACTCTGCTGTTGAGGAAGTCGTGATTACGGAATACCGTAACGATTCTCAATAGAGCGGTGGTAAATGTTGATTATGTTGTCGTGCAAGGAAGGGGACCACTGTGGGAGAAAGGATTTCCGATAATGCGATGATGAACTTGGCAAAAAAACACACGCATGCTATCTCTCTCTCTCTCTCTCTCTCTCTCTCTCTCTCTCTCAGGACAACATGCGAGCGAGTATGAGTAGAAGAGGAGATATTGCGCATTCATACGTGACAGAAAATGTGTTGGTCTATGACGAGGTTACCTGCTGGAGGACATTGTTTGTAAGCTAACTTCCCAGTCTGTCTAGATGGAGAAACAGGACAGTTATAGATGGAGACAGGATAGTTAAGGAGAAGGATCTTTCCCACCAACGACCATAGATGGAGATAGAATAGTAAAGCAGAAGTCTCCTCCCCGCCCACCACTGTAGATGGAGACAAGATAGTAAAGCAGAAGGTTCCTCCCCCCACTACCTCCCTAACCCTCTCCTCCTCTCCCAGCGCTCTCCTCTCCCCATCCCTCTCCCCTCCGGCATGTCAACCAGCTGGAGAATATGAGTCAGAGAACATCACGTAACATGGAGAGAACATACGATCATGGAGATTTTACAGAGAGAGAGAGAAGGATGGAGAGAGAAAATACCCTGATTGGATAAAAGCCCCCTGCTGGAACCATAGACGTAAACACCGTGGAAGTTGAGAGTGACACGTGCAGATTATATTTACAGAGAACCGTAAATTTTGTAAATCTGGTGATAATCTAAATAATTATAGTTATCTTTCATCTTTCCAGCCATATCTTTAGTGCATCTGTAAAGTTTTACCGTTTACAGTAAACGATAAACTACGTATTTCATCGTTCTGTGTTTCTATAACTGATGGAACCTCGTTTCACATTTTTATTACGTCTTTTTTACCTTCAATTTTCGTCTCATTTACATCCCTATCTCTCTAACTCCACGCAGGTGTCTCTCATAAACGTATCTCTTTCTTGCCATCAAGGGAAAAACAAAATATATATATATATATATACATATCATGAATTATATCATCAAAACTATTTAGCGTTTTTAAAATCCATTAGACTCCCCACCCCCTCCCCCTCCCCCGGGAGTGGGCGTTCTTTTAGGGAAAGCGAATCTCAGATCTCAGAGTCTTTTACTAAAGCGAATTCTTTTTGAGTGACGGAATTAGGGTTGCCGTTTTCTATTCACTTGCCCTACTTTTTTATCTTCGCCTTTGCTAAACCTGGGTATGCCAAGTGTGATCTGATCACAGTTAGTGTTGTAAGGAAATAAGTATTTTGGAACAGTATGATTGAGGACATGGTTAATGCAGACACCATGACTAGACTTGGAATAATATACTATAGTTGAGAATAGTCAAGAGATTGAAACCCCCACTAGTGTAAAACTCTCTCCCCACGTACAGTACTAATTGGTACACATACACAGACACATACACACACACACATGCTCAAACTCCACAAACCACCAGGTGTGCCCAAGCCTCACAGGTGAGAGCTTCTCCACATCAATTAAGCTGCACACGATGGTAAAGGGATTCCCTGATTGGCTGGCGATAGCCCACGGAATGTCAGGCGTTTCAATTAGAGAGGAATCAATCCACGTCTGAGACTCAATAACACTCGATATTCAACGCTAATTATATCACTCCCTATACCAGTTAAGGTACCCCCCCCCCCTCCGGGAATACTTTGCCTAAATTGAAAAACGAGGAGTTGTGAGAGGAGACAATGTTGATTGTCTACAAATTTTCGGGTCATCTTTGACGTCGGTCTTGCCTTCAGGAACGCCACTGACGTCACAACGTGACGTCACACACACAAACAAAGAAGCTTGCCAGTGAGTGTATTTCGTTCCCAGTGCCAAAAATGAAGTCTCTTTTTCAGTAATGGCGTCATTCTCGCATCTACTTTTTACCTGTGTCATCTCTCCCTTAAACGAGGCATTGTCACTGACGTCTTCATCACTCTGGTCAATAAACTGCTTTAAGGTCACTAACAGACGTCTTCAGAGATACAAGATCTGTTTCGTGAAAGCCCTTCCCTCCATCGAGTTTATAGGACACCTTCCCATCTATGGGATTCATTTCACGACGAGACCCAACGCTTAGAGAAGACCTTCAGCGGCATGGGAAGGGATGATGGGGACATCACGGACCATTGGTTGGTCCGTGATGGAAAACTTTTGTCGCTTCGCAGTCGTTTGGCAGCGTACTGGCCTACCACGCGGTGTGCGTGTGTGTGTGTGTGTGTACTTCGTCAAGTAATAATATCAACTTTCCAAAACTCATAACCACGGCAGAAGTCTTTCTCATCGGCCACTCAAGCTGAATATATGAGCCCAAAGAATGCCAGGAGATGAACGCGCCTTCACGATCTCATTCTGCGTCGGCGTTCATCAGAGGAACGGGAAAAAAAAAAAAACTTTGTCTTAACTGTGAAAAAAATTCTTCGTCTTTAATAACCCCTCACTCTCCTTATCTTTATTTCTATCTATCTTTTATCTCTCACGGTGCCTGTACACATGACCCACATCTCCATCGCTTTATCATGAGAGACGAATCATGATAAACGAGTCGAGTTCGTTCAACTGAAGTTAAACGAGTCTGACGCCACACAATCGTACCACAAGCTCAGTCTGGGGAACAGGGACACAATATCACTCCAGTAGGAGGACTTTTGTATGCTGTAGTGTCAAGGCCCTTACCCGGATGATACAAGAATACAGCAAAACACAATCTCATCAGATTACGTAAGAGTTTTATTTCATTAGGCGTCTTTTGTTACAAAGAGAGAGAGAGACAGCTCACCGCTGTTTGTATGGCATGGCTAGTGGATATAGACAGTCCAGTGAAGAGATATCTTGGTGGGTTCTCGGAAGAGAGGCAATCTTTTTAGCGTAGAGCACAACTGGAGGCTTGGTCGACGCTGCTGGCGACCAGCCGTGAGTGTCTCCCCTACCAGTACCCCTTACTGGATGGTCTCAGTTTTTCTGGGCGTAGGCTCAGAGACGGCGTTGAAACAGTGGTGTGATGCCTTTAAAAAAACATTCACATTTAACTCTAACTTTATGTATAGATCGTCATACGTATCCATAGTTGATGCTTCGATGTACATATGAATTATTCAACGTCAGTTCACCATCATGATTATATGATTACTCTCGTAAGAAGAAAACGATTACAAATTGAATTAAGCTCGTAGATTCCTAGCTTGTGTTTACGAAGCTCTCTAACTTCTCATTTCATTCGCAGGGAAAGAGAAAACCTCAGTTTACAACACTTTTACGAAGACAAAACCTTTTCTGATTTGGGACGTGACGCTGAGTCTGGTTCGCTGTCCTAGTGTGATGCACCATGAAGGAGTTTTTGAAGGAAGGGAAGATCTCTTGTACCATTTACGGCTATTGTTTATGGATTTGCGTATCCCCTTGTAATGAATAGACGGCTATTCCAGTGTCTGTTTTAACTCCACGTTATCGGGCAGTATTTACGTATTCATTTTCACGATGACCAGGTGGATGATACAGTATGTTATATGAACGAGATTCGACTCGTATTTGGAACAGATTTAAGGACACGTTGTTATGTAAGCTGAGGCCGGGGCCAACGGCATACGGACAGGTTCATAATGTTTCTCATTCCGAACCACCGTAGGTTCCCGTCGCCCGCCGGTCCCCCATCCTGGGGGGTAATCAATGGCGACTTAGTCACCTCTCTGATTGCCCTCTTCCCTATCCCTGCCTTTGCACTTCATTCGAAACTGCGTACCCCAACACCTGCGTACCTAGGGAGCGGGTTCGGTTCGCTGTGCGAACTGGCTGACTTCTGTCTTTAAAGACGATTGTTAAGTTCTCTTCATTTCTCGGAACAGAGATGCCAGATTATGTATAGATAGATAGATAGATAGATAGATAGATGGATAGATAGATAGATAGATGGATAGATAGACAGATGGTTAGATAGATAGATAGAGAGAGGGATAGATAGTTTGATAGATAGATAGATAGATGGATCGGTAGGTAGATAGATAGACAGATAAATGGATAGACAGATAGATAGATAGATGGATAGATAGATAGATAGATATATAGATAGATAGACAGATAGATAGATAGATGGATAGATAGATAGATAGATAGATAGATAGATAGATAGACAGATAGATTGATAGGTAGATAGATAGATAGATAGATAGATAGATAGACAGATAGATAGATAGATAGATAAATTGATAGATAGATAGATAGATAGACAGATAGATAGATAGACAGATAGATTGATAGATAGATAGATAGATAGATAGATAGATAGATAGATAGATAGATAGACAGATAGATAAATAGACAGATAGATTGATAGATAGATAGATAGATAGATAGATAGATTGATAGATAGATAGATAGATAGATAGATAGATAGATAGACAGATAGATAGATAGATATAGATAGATAGATAGATAGATAGCACCTTCACAATTAAACAAAGGTTCTCCCAAAACAGTCTCACAGCAGAATGCTCGTGGCTTGGTTCTATGCACGAACACTAGACTCCACCCACCCAAACCACTCTGTAACTAACCACCATCCTCCAAAAGGAAATAATAAGTTTACCCTTGCCCCACGCTTAATCAACCTCTTCCCACAGATCTCCTACCCTGAACAGATATAACTGATATAACACATTCGCGCAGAAATAACCCGACAAGCACTAAACAACCGACCACCCACCTCAAGTCTTGAATTTCATCCCTCAAGACATACACACCCATCAGAAACCACACTCCCCAGACAGACACGAGTCGCACACACTCCCGTTTTCGCTCTGGACATCACCCGTCACTGCCCACGATGCAGCTACCGTAAAGAAAACACCGAGCGCTTACTACTTAATTGCCCAGCACTCTCTGCACACACACACACACACACGCATCACAACACTTTTATGACCTGTGGTCCCGACCGGTGGACAAGGCCAGCTTCCTGAGTGCTGCAGGAGCCGTATGAGGATAGGAGGGACTCCTGGGGGCAGGAGGTAAGTAAGGATTACATATTCTCATGTCTGGTGTGTATTTCCAGCATTTAACGTTGCATTAAAGCAGCAGTCATCATATGGCCCCTGTCTTCCCACCAGGTGCGGACTGCTCTCTGGGTCAGGTAGGGGTGAACCGTAATGAAGTGATTGACTTGGGCGACTGCAAGCTGGTGTGCGGCTGCCTCACCCCACCTGAACTCACCTGCAACAAGTATAGGTCATGCGAGCTGGCCAGACAGAATAAGTAAGTGAGGCGCAGCGGAACTTCTCGAATTTTTTCTTTTTTAAAGAACACAAGAGAGGGACAGGGGTTGGAAGAGACAGAGTGACAGACAGACTGACAGGCAGACGCAGAGACGCAGATAGACGTTTTACACACACACACACACACACACACACACACACAGCAGTTGAACTTACACGATCGTAACTGAAGAAAGGAAGTTGAGGAATGGCCCTTTTAAGTTAGTCATGCTCCTCACATTATATCTTGACTCTTGAAGAAACTTTAATGTTATTTCTTGACGATTATAGCTATGTTTTACCTACTGATCCCTGTCACACACATGCGACCACAGTGAAATAAGCAGGTGCACAGCTGGAGTTCACTGTCACCAAATACTGCCATGATGAGAGCAAAGATTTCCCACGTCATGTTGACACTGTAGGCTAAAATGGGTGGACGCCCCAGGAAGCCCACCACATTGCTTATGAAAAAGGATGTAATGCTGCATTCAAATTGTTTTATGAAGTTGACCACACACAGCGATTCATTGCTTGGTATTACCGTGTTTTGCAGACTGTTTCCTTTCAACGTGAAGCAGTAGTGTTGGAGAACCTTCCCCCTATCGCTTGTGGCCACCGACCATCTGCAAGGTTTTGAATTTCCTCCGCTGAAGCCACCGCATCACAACACCGTCCGTGCAAGCTGCCAGGGAGTCGTTCGGCATTTGAAGCACTGTGAGCCCCCCACACCGAAGAAGCATCGCTGCTCCCTGTTCACCTTCGGTGCGGCGCAGGGAATTGTGGGGAGAGTCTCACGTAAAACGGGGGACTCGTTCACCAGTCAGACTAACCAGTTTGTGATGACCACCGTTAACGGACTCTGAAGTAACTGGGAATATGTGGCCTCCTGTTAAAACAGAGGGCGAGGTCATCCCATTAAATGAAATGACAGTTTAATGACGAAAGTTTAATGACGAAGGACATAGTATTACTAAATGGAAATCCTTTGCCTGTGGTGTGAAGGTAGGCCATAGGGGATTTTCGAAAGAACCGTTTCTGTCATTTACAATTCCACAAATTCATTGTACTTAATTTGAATAAAGGTAAGTTGATGGCCATATCTCTTAAGTTGTACTTTATATATTTTTATAGGAACGGACAACGAAAATGAGAGAGGAACAGTCCATAAGATCTGTAACAAGGGAAAGCACTGGTTTCAGTTTGGAATAAAAAGTATAAAAACAATGATTGTTTAATTACTGTTGTTTTTCTCTTTAAGAAAACTAATACATTAGCTACAGATGATACATGTTTTGTATTTTGAGCGTGTGAAGTGATTGCAAAATTTTTTTTTTTACTTGATAATGCCGTTAATTTTCTTGTTAACCTAATTAGATATTCATGCCACAGATTCTCAGACATACTTATTTGGTACGTCACTGGACGGCAGAGCTGAAAAACCTGTATACTTGTTCTCAAAGGGTATAGGTCGTTCCTCTTGACTGTCATCGGTGTTATTGGATTAGGAAACACACACACACACACACACACATTTGGCTTACGGTGAGGTAAAGACATGGCACAGTGCATCATATGAGGTTAAGAGACGGGGCAACCAACGCGAACGTGAAACCTTTCTCCTCTTAACGCACAAATTGTCCTTACGCTCGAACGTTGAACGGCAAACCTCATGCCCGTCTGTAAGAAAAGAGACCTAGAGGAGGCGCCGAACTATATATAATCTAAGTAACTGGATGACTTCCAGAATAAGAGATAAACTAACGTGACACCATGATTTCAGGGAAGAAAGAAGGTCATGCGTAACGAACTACTTAGATTTCTACGAGAGAGTGAGCTCAGTATTAGGAGTGCCAGAAAGCTCTTGACGAAGTACCACATTGGAGGTTGATTTGTTTGTATTTGGACTGTCAGAAAGCATTTGACGCTGCACCACATTAAAAGCTGATTAAGAAGCTGGATCACCCGGAAGGAGTAAGGTGGAGACTCCTTCAGTGGACAAAAGATTAAGAGGAAGGGAACGAAGGATGCATGTCAAGAGGAGGCTTTTCAAGATGGGTCCTGGCCACAAGTGGAGTGCCGCAGGATGAATAAAATGAATGAAGACCTGGGGAATTTTATAAAAATATTTAAAATTTTTAAAGCTATTTTGTTTGCTATAAAGCGCTGAAAAATGATTCAGTCCTCGTGCTTTATAAATTGCACAAAATCAAATCAACATGGCAAATGCAGACCGCATAAAGAAATGCACAAAGTTGTATGATTGTAGAGAATATCCCCGAGTTTGGGGTCCCACCAGTGTAAAAGTCCCTCCCTCTACTATACAAATTGGTAATTAGGAATGAGAAATCACACACACACACACACATATTTTGCCATTTCCCGTGTTATTATGGTATCACCAAAAACATAGGAAGAACGGCTTTATCCGCTCACGTCTACTGTGTAGCTGTTACATATAATGCACCAAAACTAGATCTCGTTATTATTCTCTGGTTAAGCCCATTGTTACCATGTCACCCTAATTCGCTATCCCTTGCACGCCTGGCACCCTCCTGCATGTTCAGGCCCCGAACGCTTGAGGCGTCTTTCACTCCATCCATCCACCTCCTCATTGTGTACCTTCTTTTCCGTGTTCCTTCCACAAGTTAGAGCGAAGATTGGTATGTTTGAAGTGGAATAGGAGACGGTCGATGTGTTGGAAATGGAAAGCCTGAGGAATTGCTCTGTCCGAGAGAGGTGTGGTGGTAGGCGAAGTCTGATTGGTAGGGCCGACCTGAAAGTACTGAAATATTGAAATGATAATTGAAGAAAAACTTTTCAAGAGGATATTCGTGTTAGAAGTGGAGGGAGGAAGGAGAAAGAGGAAACTCAGAGGATGGAGAGAAGGAGGCTTTAGGGTATTGGGGCCTGAACATTCAGGAGGGTGCGAGGCGTGCATTCAATTAATGGAAAGTCTTGGATCGATGTTGTGTATCTTGGACGACCCCTCATGGTCAGGCCAAAGGTCAGGCCAGCATATCCAAGGGTCGTACCGTGTTGTTGGAGGGGATAAAAGGACGTATTGAGGTGGTGTAACCTTGAAGGTTGTCCCGGCATTGTTTTATCACAACTTATAGTGGATTATGATTCATCCTTGTTGCTTCATTATCCGAATTCATGAGAATCCTGTTAATCCTGAACTTGAGTTTAGGACAATATCGGTGGCTGTTACTCCACATACCTTCGCTATAGATTGGCAAAACACTACTACCCATGCATAGAAGGCAGGACTTCATTGGCCTTGATGGCTGAAGCATATTTATCGAATTACTTCTCGGGACAGGCACGAAAGAGGTTTTCTTGTTTACCCGCGCAATTACAAGACCTAACTTCTCATTAGCAATGTCAGCAGTGTAAATATTACTGTTGCATTGGATATGCCAAGTGTTCTTGTCCCTCAGTTTTTACCTGATGATTGTACCTGATGATTGTCCTTGGAGACAACACAAGGCAATGGAACGAGGTGGCATGGGAATGTTTCGTAACCACTGATGGTAATTTCTACGTGGGAACTTGCCGGATGGTGTATTTTCGTCGAACCCAGCATCTCTGGGGAAGTCAGGAGCTACAATACTTGATGTTTATTTCAGAAGGGGTTCTTAAACCTACAACAGATACGAAAAATGTTTGTGTATATGGATCTGATGGCAGTCAGTAGCTAAAGAGTTTTTAAGTAAACCCGAATCCCTATCTTACATCACACATAAAGTACGAAAAATTGATATGACTCAATGAGGACAACAAAAGGCAAAAGGATTCCCATTTGTTCTGGAGGATTATGGGCAGAGGTCATGTCTGTAGGAGGAAGGTTCTTCAGTTTAAATTACCAGGTCGAAAAGTGTGCAGTTTGATATTGTGCTAGTGTCCTGTACCACACTTTGTGTAAAGGATGTATGCCAGAAATGAAAATATGTGCTAAGCTTATATGTGAATGAATTTCTCTAAGGTTTCATGTGAATATATGTTACTAAGCTTTCATGTAAATGAATGTCAATAAGTTTTCATGTGAATGAATATCAGTAAGCTTTCATGTGAATGATTTTACTAAGCTTTCATGTGAATGAATGTCGCTAAGCTTTCATGTGAATGAATGTCACTAAGCTTTCATGTGGATGAATGTTACTAAGCTTTCATGTGAATGAATGTCAGTAAGCATTCATGCGAATGAATGTCAGTAAACTTTCATGTAAGTGAATGACACTAAGCTTTTATGTGAATGAATGTCAATAAACTTTCACGTGAGTAAATGTCAATGAGCTCTCATGTGAATGAATGTCACTAAGCTTTCATGTGACTGAATGTCAGTAAAAGTGCTGAACGCTAAATATTTCATAGTGGGAGACTACTGATAGCTAGAATGTCAGTACTGCTCTGACAATAGTATTTTTTTTTTCTTTTTATGCTGCTAATGTGACATTTTGTCTAGTTTTTTTTTTTTGTATAATGTGAGTATGGGCCCCATTAGTTTGAATAGTTAGGGGGTAATGCCATGCACGTAGATGTCTGTATATTCTTTTTTTATTTTACCTATAAAAATAGGAGTGTAAGTAGATGTAGAAATTCATTTATCTACAATTTGTCATTGTTATGATCTTCCTCATTGTTTCTAATCCTGACTCTGATAACAGGGACCAACCAGCATGCCACAAAAACTCACTTTAAACCACTGTTTATCGCCAGTGGCCACTTGTATAACCCCTTTTTCCACTGCAGTCTCCCAGGACGTGGTTGTGTGTCTCTATTCACCCAAGGACGTGGTCGTGTGTCCCCATTCACCCCAGGACGTGGTTGTGTGTCCTCATTCAACCCAGGACGTGGTCGTGTGTCCCCATTCACCCCAGGACGTGGTCTTGTGTCCTCATTCACCCCAGGACGTCGTTGTGTGTCCCCATTCACCCCAGGACGTGGTCGTGTGTCTCCATTCAACTCAGGACGTGGTCGTGTGTCCCCATTCACCCCAGGACGTGGGCGTGTGTCCCTATTCATCCCAGGACGTGGTCGTGTGTCTTCATTCACCCCA
>JAYMFT010165292.1:0-12344 GCA_038088735.1 Panulirus argus | reverse complement strand
TGTTTCAGGAGTAATGCTACTCCTTCCTTAGCTCTTGTCCTCTCAGCAACTCCTGACTTTACTCCCAAGACGTTTCCTAAAAGAAGGAACAGAGAAAGAGGTGAAGCGAGAACCTTTCCCTCTATGGCTCAGTCACCTGTTCTTGATGCTACACTGCTAATGTGGGAAATGGCAAATATGTATGAAAATATAAATATATATAGCACTTAAAATGAGTTTTTTCACATACTAGTTTCAAATTATTTAGTGACATGTTGACAAAGTTGAGGCACACCTTTCATATGTGATTATACTGTTTAGAATGATAAAATGTTTTGATCTTAATTCTCATTTCTTGTTATATATAATAAATTCTTGGCTATACACAAAAGATGTTTTGATAATATATATTTAGTTAGTTAACACAAAAAACTGAAGATTTTACATGTGCACTACCTATCTAACTGGGGAAATGGCGATCAAATATAAAAAGAAATTGAAATGGATTTATGATCTTAAGGTAACATGGCCATGAAGAAAGAAAATGGACCCTGATGGATTTCAGTTGGTGAGCAAGAAGAAAGCAGCCAGAAGGAAACATCATAAGAAAACTGAAGGCACCTATACATTAACCCAAGAAAATGCTGATGAATGTATAAGGTAAGTAGCTCTCATGAAAAGTTATGTGATGAACACACAAAAGTTGTTAAAAGATTATTTATGAACTTGGAATGCATTGTGTTTCGAATAAATATAAACTACCGTCATTGATTTGGCTCTTCCTCAAATAGAAATGAGAATGGTACATGCAAAATCTTATAACATTATATTTCTATTTATCTCCACATTTGCACTGTTAACACAGCATTACATAACAACAAAGCATCACCTATTAGTCTACAGAAGTGCTCAGTTACTCCTTTTTAATTTTACAATAAAAGAAACTAGTTTTAGTTTTGGATTGAACTAATCTATCTCATGTTTTAAACATATGCTACTTTGTAAGAAAATGAATTAAATCTAAAAAGATTACAGTTCAAATTGGTCTTCCTTTTCATTTGTTTTTGTTTTTTCCAGGAAAATACTTGAAGCAAAAGATGTGCTGCAATCAAGTGAAGGATTTCACACTTTTGAAACTAATTTGAAAAATATTGCTAGACCTCTGCACATGTGTAATGAAAAAAAATACAAAATTTCGAAAGTTGTTTGCTTTGGCTTAGGCCAACCCTCGACTAGCAGAATAGCTAAATATCAAACAGCATTGTTACTTATTCTGAAGGACCATTTCAATGTAGAAGTTGAAACTTATGATCCAATATTTTCCAATGTAGATATCAGAGTGTTGGAAAATCTTAGCTTTAAAGTTTCAGTGGTGAATGAAGAGGGTAAGAGGCGTGTGAAAGAAGTAACTATATTTTTCATGCCACACTGTGGAAAGGAACTTTATAATAATCTCCTTTGGGCAAACTGGAATCCAATATACCTGCCACTGTGTATCATTATAGGAAATAGTTTCAGTTGTATTGTACAGAATGTGCCATCAAGAATACTAAAACAACACTATAAGTTTATATATGTTGCTGAAACGTTGTTTAAGGAATACCCCTTAAAAAGTCTTGTCGAGTATGATGATATATTCAACGACATGAGCATTCATGTCTTGCCTGCAAACACTGCAAATGAACAAGAAAAAGGCATCTGGTGTGAAGTTAGTGAACCAAAATATGATGAATGTGATGTTGAAATTGTTAGAGTTGACATTAATAAAATGACTGTAACAGAAAAAATTAATTTTTGAATTTGTAAAACCACTTGAGTAGTTATTGAGTTTAATTAAGAAAGATATTAAAATGGTCTTTATTTGTGTTTTGTACGCTTGCTTATTATATATGACTTGTTTTTGTCCAACATTTTTATGTTTTGTCCTTTGTGATAAAGGTTTCTTTAAATTAGGACAAATGACTGAATGCCACTCATGGCTTACATGTGAGGATATAGGTAATTTAGATGTTGGTAATCTAATTGGCTTTGGCGCTGTTAAACAAATATATCAAACAACTTGGCAAAATAACACATTAGCTTTTGTTCATATCAACAACAAAAATTACATTAGTGATTTTTTACATGGGTTAGAAATGCTACAAGAACTTGGACCAAGCAAATATATTGTTCAGTTAGTTGGCTTTTGCCTGGAAACTGATGTGTACCTGACTGAATACCATCCTTTAGGTAACAGTATAAATATTTATGAAAATATTTTTGACCTCAAGAAGAGATTTAAGCTATGTATTGATTATGTGAGCATTCTTGAATTTTTGCATAACAGCCCAATAGGGAAACTGGTAATGTGTGATTCTAGTGCATTAAACAAGACTCTTGAACAATATCTGATTACCTCATCTTTGAATCTTATTTTGAATGATGTTGATGCTCTACCAAAAGTGGGTGATCAGGGCATTATTTGTGGTCATAGAGAGCTCAGAGGAAATTTTATAGCCCCAGAGCAGAAGTGGCCTTACCAAGGAGAGTATTATGAAGAAATCAGAATGCAACCATATGATGAAAAGGTTGACATATGGAAAATTCCTCCAGTCTGTAACTACTTCCTAGGGAACAGTGAAGCTGCAAAGGCTTTCAGGTATCATGTCTATCCCATCCATAGACAGTGTAGGGTAATACATCCTGAAAATCGACCAACTGCTACTGAAGTTTTGAAATTCTATGAAAATATTAGTGATAATTACTTTGGATATGAGTTTATGGAGACAAAAGAACTTTGAGTTTTTCTTTAATCAATACAGTACTTAAAATACAAACATTTATTAAAGGACCTTGTGATGTCATTTCCCTTCACTTTTATACGAAACAAATGAAACAGTAAAGAACACAATGTCAAATCATACTTCACAGTGTCTACTAGTTTATACCTTTCCTTACTGTGCAGTGGGACAGGTTTTGTAAAGCCTTCTTCAGGCTTGGTAGTTTTCATATAATGCACATTTTCCATCGTATCTGTGACCCGAACATTCCCCAATCTCTCCACCTTACCAATGTTTTTTTATATCATTCCACTCACTTTTCTAATACACTCCTGTCATTCTTCAGACACTCATCTTTCTGTCTTTCACACCTGATCACCGTTTCCCGCTTTAACGAGGTAACGCCAGGAACAGACGAAGAAAAGGCTGCATCCTCAGATTCACCGAAACCAAAGCTCCTTATCCATAACTAGCACTTTTAACCATATATTCTGCCACTCTCTTGCCCCTATACTAATGGTCTTCCTCATCCTTTCAGCTTACTCACATTTATGCTTCTCTGATTTTCCTTTAGTATACATTGCTTTCGTATGCTTCTATATTATTCTAAACGTGTATGGAGTACGGAACGGCCGTGGAAGAAGTGACGGACTGGTTTCTTATAAAAAAAAAAAAAAAAAAAAGTTTCAAAACGGTAAATCGCAGAGCCAAAGACTAGCGCGTGGTGTATTTATGTGCCAAAACTCCCGGGCCTGATCCTCAGGAAGGCCTGAGGACAAATAAATGTTGTCCATACCCATGATTGCAGAAAGCCAAACAAGTGAAAAGACATAAAAAATATTCAAACGTTTTCAAAGATATCATAAACAACATCATTATAAAATTATCTACTGAAACACCTGTCCTTGAGGAAAAACTGCATCAGTTTTACATTAGAATTCAACAATTTATAAGATGTGGAACTGTGCAAATATGTGAAAATGCATCTGAATATGAATTATTCATAAATGTCTGAATTAGGATAATGAGTAAACAGAGGGAAGAACTCTCCTATGAGAATATTCACCATCCCAATTCACACAATTAAGTGTATAATGCTTAAATTTCCTCTTTGTAAGGGTCGCTTAAACTGAAAACAGTAGACTGCTTTCCGCTGGTCTGATTCATTAGATTTTCGCTTCGTTTTTTCCTGATTTAGAGTCTGCGAGTGATGAAAATAAACAAAATTTAGTTTATTATTGACAAAATCCTGAGCTCTGCGGTACGGCTCTTCGGTATGATGGCCAGGACTTTTACGTGACCTGTAGGGGCCAGGACAAAGGTCAAGCCATCATACTCAAGGGTCTTACTCCTCTGCTCAAGGGTCGTACCATTTTGCTCAAGGGTCGGAACGTCGTGGACATGGGGCTAAAAGGATGGCGAAAAAGGGTGAGGCGCAATTTACAACTATGCTATCACCTGATTATACTGACAAGTTTCTTGAAAAATATCAGAAATTTGCGTCATACAGCTAACTGATAACGTGCTCTTGACCAGAAATTAGAAATAATCCATGGAGTACATTGGAGCAGGTTATACAAAGAAAGATGAATTACAGATGAGTAAAATGGATGGATTACCTTTGGGGACAAATGTGGTAGAGGTGTAAGCACACTGTGAGGAACAGAAAACTAGATTATACTCAGGGGTAGAACTTACAATAAAGGGTAAATGGTAGACTCACTTTTGAAATGTGATTGGACGAAAAGTAAATAAGTAAACTTACGTTATCTATAACAGGTTACTATGAAAAGAAATGTCTACCCAAATGAACGAAATACACACTTCCTCCATTACAGCCTAAAGGCTATCACATGCAGTCACCATATTTGACACAATGAATGTATGGAACGAAATACGCTAACACGTCCTCCTTTGGAAGCAAGACAATCAGCTAGAATCATTCTTCATAAAACAAACGACAACGACTCACGAGCGAGGGACTAAAGGATCTACAGCTTTAGGAAGGCCGACTTCTCCCACAAGGTCGCAACAGGCCCAGAATGCCTTCATTGATTTATTTGCCGCTTTTTAAAGTATACGTTCATAGTAGTTCTAAGAGAAAACATCTGCTGATATTATGATGTTTCATACAAAACCTAGCGAGCCTCGTTATCGTTTACCGAAAAAACGTCAAAAAAGTCATCTCGGAAACGCATTACGATCAATGTCACTCAACGATCATTACACAACCTCCATCCAGGGGCTTTTGGGTAAAAATTAGGAAACGCTAGGCAGCAGGAGAGCAAAGAGGAGTTTAACAAGGGGAGAGAGAGGGAGAAGTGGAAGAGGGAAGGGAGAGAGGGGGAGGGGTAAAGGACAGGGGAGGTGTTGAGGGGGAGGGGAGACGCCTGCCGCCGAGAGATAAGGTGGATACTCTAGCCACACACTGCTGCCACGATGCACGATACCCATACTAAAATATATCAATTCTTATGTACAAGCCGTGATGTTTAACAGCCCAATCCCCTGTAACATCCCCGTGTGTTTATGGTTTACGTCTGTACGTTTCTATTAAAATAAACAAGCGTGGAAATTACATAAATACATAAATCATTGAGTGTTGCTGAAAATTGGTGGCTGTGTAAAGGCAAACAAACCGCTCATACACCGGACGAGGGAAGAGGTATCATCGCTATTTGCAAAAAATTTAAATACCTGCCATGCTGGACGGAAGAAGTGTTCTCTGTTCAACACTATGCATTACAGTGTAGGGATGTCTTCAACATTAATGCTAAACCTTTTGAAAATACCAGTAACGGTTACCACAGCTTATATTTCCCTGCTTAAGGGTATCAAAATCACTGATTGTTTTTTTTTTTTTTCTTCGCCGTTATCGCTCAGAAATGACTTACTTTAGAGTGGGATGAAGACGCGACTGGTGGCACCTCGCTTTTAGACTTCAGTGGTGTGGTGTCGAGGTGTGGGGAGCGATGAGTCGTCAGACGATACGCGGATATAGTCCTCTCCGAGCCAGGCTCCTCTGGGTCTGCTTGCCCCAGGCGGAGCTTATGATGGCCTGCTCGAGGTGCTCTTAAGAAGCCCAGTTGATGATATTCCCGGAACGTAAACAATACCTGGTTACCTCTCGGGACTACACTCAACACTAATCTCGAAGTTATTCAGTGTGGGTCTCGGGTTTAACATGCCGCCCGGGTGTTTGTTATTAATGTATACGATAACTGAGGTAAATATAGCAATTCAATATTGTTGATGATATGTTGCAGCTGTTATTATTATTATAATCATTGCTGCCCCGGATGCAACATAACGGAAGAGCGTGGACGTGTTGGCAATTAAATGCTTGACGACAGTGTGGTGAGAGGTGGCTTGATCAGTGTTTAAAATGACAGTGCAAGAGGTGGTGATAAGCGCAATCTAACTGAAAGAGCTTATCTGGGTGCACTCAAAGGGTTCGGACATATATATATATAGAGAGAAAACTATGGAATGACTCTGCTTCCAAAGGGAGAGGAATGGTCATCTTTAGTATGGATGGGACTGGTTGGGTGGATATGACTGGTCGGCTAGTGTGAAGTCGAGTCGCATGGGAAGTGGTCGGGTCGTATGAGGTGTCGACAGGTCGTCCTGACTGTGGACAAGTCGCCTGGGGTGCGGAAATGTCTTCTGGGGTGTGGGAAGGTCATCTGGGGCCTGGATTGGTTCTCTGGGATGTGGACAGGTCGCCTGGGGAGTGGACAAGGCGTTTGGGGTGTCGACGGGTTGTCTGGAATGTGAACGGCTCTTGTGGGGTGTGGATAGGCCGTCTGAGGTGTAGAAAGGTCGTTTAAAGCCTAGTCTATGTATATAGGTATATGTTGGTATTGTGCATATATGTACGTGTATGTATATGTGTGTATATATGAGTGGATGTGTCTTTCTTCGTCTGTTTCCTGGCGCTACCTCGCTGACGCGAGAAGCAGATATCAAATGTAATGAATAGAAAAAAAATATATATTGGCGTCATCTCCATCCCCCCACTGCCAACATTTTCCCACCAATACGGCCTGCTAATCTCCCCACTATTGGCGTTCTCCCCATCACCCACCGTTACCATTTTCCCACCATTACACCCCACTAACCTCCCCGCTATTGTACCCCGGGCCGGCCGCTCCTGACCCAGCACCTCCCGCCGGAATTATCATTATTTGGATGCTCACTTGATCCTCGTGTTCCACTTGGATCGACTTTTTTTTACAAGCGCTTTGGCGGTAAGGATGACGTGCGAACTCTATCAGAGATTACTAACGCTTAAAATGTCGACATTACTGTCTTGCACATTTCTATAAATTCAACAGTACCTACAAATTTCAGGAATTGAGAAAAAACAACTTTTACACGATGATGTAAATTTCAGAATGTCCAGTGGGAATGTCTGGACAGCACGACAAAGGGAGGGTGAGACGGCGTGCCAGGGCTGTTGTCCACGGGGTGTCATGTTTACGTGCGGGTGTCCCTGGGTGACGCGGGGTGTGTTGACGGGGTGTCAAGTTGACGTGCCGGTGTCATATACGGACGCACGCCTCCTCCCGCCCACAGCACTTCACACGCTCGGCCATCTTCCGCTCTGATGAACTTGTAAGATCAGTTGTTCCAGTGGAAGGTTCCGATTATCTAAAAATCATGAATATTTCCCCAACAAAAGAGCTATAGCCATGTCATTAATTGGCGACATTGGTAATGTGACAAATTCAACATGATAGGAAAATTGGCAAAACTTTGAAATGATTCAGCTCCTCCGTATCAGTTATGATAGCCATCCTAAATTTAAGCGGCAGTTCAGCACCTATCAAATGTTCCGAAGACCATAAAATATTCTTAAAGTTAACCCAACTGAACCTAACGGAAATAATAAGACAGTGCAAAGGGTTACGAGATTTCAGACGAAAAGACTTAATACTCTACGGACAAGTTGTACCTCATTAGCACCCTTATGGTCAACTCACTCTCTGACACTCATTTTGTTCATCATGAGACCCGGGATATATTCCAATACAAAAATGTTTGCTCTACCTCAGGTCACACTATCTGGCTATGACAGTCACAGGTTCAGGAGAAATCACACTTGAAGTACAGTGACGATCGAAACTTGAAGCGCTAGTCAGTGACACGGAACCGACAACCTTGAACTCTGCGGCAAATGCACGATAAATATGAATAACATCTCTTTGCCGCTGTCACAGTCGACGGCAACACTTATGAATCTCTTGCTTCTTCAGGCTTAGCTTATACACTAATCAACTTTAATTAGTATATTATATGAACTTCATTCATTTTTTTTACAAAAAAATGTATATTCATATTTTTAACAAAATTTGCCACTATTTCAAAAGTTGTCAAAATTTCAGACACGTATTAACCTTTTTATCATGAAAATTAATTATGTTGTGTACGTCACATCTACCATCTATCGGCGAGTCAGTGGGCCACAACCCTTTATAATACAGGTCCAACATATCAGCTTCTGTATATCAGTATCCAATTCTGCTGCCTTCCAATTGAAAAATGATTAGATTCTATTTCGCAAGGGGTCGGCTGGACGGTGGGCCGGGCAGCGGGTGAAAGCTGCGATTGGCGGAGGCGGCGGGCGGCGGGCGTCGCGCGGGGGATTATGGGAGTGTGGTGGTCACGTGCCCGCTAATGGTTTCCCGCCAACCCCCACCACCGTCTCTTTTTAACCCTGGACAAACACGGATGTTATCAGTCCCAAAGAGCCCAATGAAGTGGAATTAGAAAGTCAATCGGGCTAAGCTAATAATGTTTTGGGAAAGGGCTAATATTCGCTTTACTATTATGGTACCAAGCAGGGAAATATAATCAGATTAATTAGATATTTATGGAGTCCATAATGTCATCTTTATCAATCTTAAAACAGGATAATTTCCCCCAAGACTTAAGTAAGCTAGGGTGACAATAACGCCAGAAACAGACCCAGATAATTATCAAACTATTTCCCTCTTCAGAAGTATCAAGGAAAATATATGAAAGGATAACTATTCCTAGATTAAAATGACCCCTTTAGATGTAAAACGAAGCGTCTCTAAAACCAGAATCAATATGGCTTTCGGAGGGGAAGAAGCACGACCTCTCCAACTGCGATCGCGACAAAGAGAAAAAAATTATTGCGATTACCAGAGGCCTAGGACTGCGATGTCGAACACTCATAAACAAATCCTTCAAGAAAGCGAGTATGGACGGCCTGCACGTAATAAATGAACCCCAAGAGGTAAAGCAACCCTGGCTTGCCCGTACAGACCCCTGACACCTACAGGAGGCAAAAATTACATCTGGTGCAGGCTATGCTCCTCCCCCTTGCTGAACCATTCCCCAATACACAGACTTCTCGACTCCAAATGACGCACGCTGAAGCAACAGAATGGTACAGAAAATAAAGGTATAAGATTCATCTTTAATGAAAAAATATCCCTGGGTCGAAAATAATGAGGAACAGTATCAGCTACTTAAAACCAATAGGTACATGCGTATGGGAAAGAACACAAACAAACAATATGGCAGAAACTAGATACAAAATGCTGACACAATAACAGAACAAATATAGAGCACATCTAGTTCCTACAAAGCCTTAAAACACTGTGATAGGCTCCATGTAGACATCGATATGCTCAATGAACAATGCTCAGCTTAGCTTAGTTTCCTTCCTAAGCCAAGAAACGTTACTACAGACATCCTCAGTTTTCCGGAGATATAACAATAAGGCAAAAGAAAAACGTGTCCAGCGTAGAATACATATACCTAGGTAAAAACCTATACCACACGTCTGTACACTATCTTCTATTTCTTGAATGTACCTTGTCCAACATAACCATTTCACTTTTTCTCTCCCACCCAACCAGCTGAAAGGATGATTTTTCTCGGTCGTGGAGGAAGGAGGGAGACTTGCTCGGCATGGATGGAGGGAGGGAGGGAGGGAGGCTGTGAGAAAGAGAGTAAAGCTGAGGCCACACAGTGGAGACGGGAGGGGGGGAGAAAGCAGTTTAAGAAAATGGACACTTGCCACATGGGTGAGGGAGATGGAAGAGGGAAGGATGATAGCACTGGTGGCGGGGGCGGCAGGGTTATGTACATCCAATTACAACGGGGAACTGATTCAGGCCTTTCCACTGATACAGTTGGGCCGAGACCATTGTGAAGAAGGCAGTATACAGGGGCGCGACGCGAGAGGTAGGTAACGGCTTGGCAGGGATAGAGGACGGTAGACACCCGGATACAACGATCCAGAAAGACTCCAAGCGGCAGCGGCGTTGACATGGGCTACACAAGGTTATGGGAGGCACACAGACCAAAGCACCCAAAGAATAGCTTGCTAGAATAAAATGTGTGTGCTGGTTCGCGAGTGTGCGGCCTCTGGGTGTTCTGCTGTGCGTATCACCACGCTCCTTATCCCTGATGCCTCATTTGTGGGCAAAAGTAACAGCAGTAGCGTTATGGAACACCGAAATGTATTGTTAAATAATTGCCGCTGCCTCTCTATAATGCATCTTCCCCCTACTCCCAACAAATCCTACCTCTAGGATGATTAAGACCAATGCAGACGATGAAGACCTCACGACGCTCAAGACCCGCCCTAGTGTCACATGAACCAAGACCCTGGACGAGGTTAAGCCTTTATCGACTGGTCGAACCTTTTGAGTTCCGAGCCCGAAGCACTAGCGCCTCACCCAACCATAAACCTCGAGCTAGGCGAAGCCTCGGAAAAGTGGAAAAACTCGGTTAACGCTGAGGATGGGACTGGTAATGCGAGTGGGTTGTTAAGAGACATCTGGGATGTGCGAAGGTGGCTCAGCCGAGCGTCGTCGGGTCAATACCCTATCGTAGGTCAAATGTAAAGAGCTAGCTACTAATATATAATAATGCCGACGCTCATGATATAAATACGCGGCACAGGGCCCACTCCATATCCCCCACGTGATCGGCTCGGTCTATCGTAACTTGCAGAGCTTGATTTCCAATTCATGAGATACTGGCCGCTGGTGACCATGATCCCGCCGTTAAAGGACCGCTGGGGCCCACAGCGTCATAATTGAAGAGTGTAATAACCGGCAAATTGGCTCGCTAATACCCATGGGAAACAGTTTTATATTCCATGAGAATCTAATACGTCATTTGAAATCAATAGACTCCCCTCATATTTGTAAACATTTAACCAATCTCCATAGACACGTCACCTCTCCTGGGTTCCCACTGGTCGAGACAGCGATGGCAGATAACGGCCGACCCCAGGATTGGCTGACGGTGCGTAGGCCCCGCCCACCAGCTCTCCGATTTGTCAACACCGGATTTTCTGGTGTCATGGCCGGTGAGGGGAAACCGGTAAGTGAAATCTGGGCAGAATGTTTCCCTGGCTTTTGTGTCAAGTGGAGGGGATCAGGTGGCGCGGCCCCTCGGGGGAAAAACTAGAGAGGGAAGGTGACGACCTCCAGTGGTCACAACACTTGGGGGGGGAAACCAAAAGCTGTGCTCATTTAAAGGATAAATAGTTTCCCTTCGGTGGAGCTGTACACTCACCGGCCAGATGATGGACAAGGTAGGGCCAATGAGCAATCATAGAAATTCTCTCCCTAACACCGCGTGTGTTCCCCATTCTAAAGTATGCATACTATTTTCGCGGCCTAGAGTGTCAGGTCACACTCCTAAGATTTGGGAACCCATGAAAAATACTGAAAACTGACGAAGAAATATTAATCTACGTATAATAGAGTGGTAGTGTCGGCATCTACGTACGTTTGAGATAAAGTGTATGTAATTTTATTCCACGTTCGACTCGAGAACACGAATTTGCGATCTTCCAATATGGCGAACACGAGACTGAGGTACCTGGCGAAAACATCGATCAGTTCCTCTGATTCTCAGCCTGAGTTCAATGCTTCCTGGGCGTATGGCTTGAGTGGATAGCGATGGGAGCAAGTTTACTGTGGGGGTGGTCCAAAACCACATATTGTCTGGTGTTGGGCAGGTCGTAACACAGAGGTCACCCCAGGCAGCGGCTGTTTCATAACCCTTGAAGAACGATGGTACGACGCTTGAGCGCGAAGGTAAAGCATTTGAGCACGACGGCACGACACCCCAAGCACAACTACGACCCCTGAGTACGAAGGCCTGGCCTTTGACCAATCCCTCAAACGAGCAGGGTCAAAAAGGCGACGTCCATCATACACAAGGGTCATCCCGCCGTGTTCAAGAGGTGACTACAGCTTGCAAGACGAAGTTCAAAGCACTGTCCAGCGACACATGATCCCCAGTGCATAGTTTAAGTACACAGTAATGTGCACCTGTACATTGCAGCAATGTTTTCTCGCATACCTTTTTTCTATTCAACTAAATTTCGTCTACGATCAAAACAATCATGATGTTCGCAAAACATCGTTATTTAATGAAGAGGTTTAAGACAGATGTCCATTCTGTCCTGCAAATTATATATAAATACAGTATATACGTACAAATATATATATATATATATATATATATATATATATATATATATATATATATATATATATATAGATATATAGAGAGAGAGAGAGAGAGAGAGAGAGAGAGAGAGAGAGA
>JAYMFT010165281.1:0-12344 GCA_038088735.1 Panulirus argus | reverse complement strand
TATGTATATGTTGGTATGTATATATATGTACTGTGCATATATGTGCATGTATGTATATATGTGTGTATGTGGGGGATCGGTCTTTCTTTGTCTGTTTCCTGGTGCTACCTCGCTGATGCAGGAAACAGTGATCATGTATAATAAATAAATAAATAAATAAATATATACATATAGATATATATATATATACCCAGGGCCTTTGCTTGTATCACAAATATGCTGATGGGAACATTTTCATGAGTTTGGTGTTCAGCCTAGATGCTAATATTCATTCCATTCTCTCCATAATCAAACCTTAGGAACACAGAGTCTTAGATGCACTGATTAATGCTCGACTTTTGGCACTCTCCTTGATCTTCCCTGCGTTATCACAAATAGTCCATAGAGTAGATTCACTAAGTCCAAGGGCACACTTGATATTAGCTATTCATTCACCTCTCTCATATCATTTGACGACATCTTTATTGATCTCATTGGTGATGGCTTTACACTTTTTAGTGCCGCTGATACCAGGAGAACTTAAAAGATGCTTTGGTGACTTGATGCAAGGGGCAAAACATGTGCTACATATGGTATAATGTATTACTCAGTGACTATAGACCATATCTATGCCAATGCTACACATGCTTCTCACATGTTGCTGGCAACACCACATCATTGCATTGCCAGTCCAGTGATGATCACGTTATTCCAAATAAACCTATGTAAATAAAATAAGATGTAAATGGACTGTTTGCTTTATTCTAAAAATGGCATAATTTAAATATGCCTTTATTGAGATTACCTATACTGTATTGCACTAGATTGCAGTATCATATTCATTAATCCTTTCCTTATGTCGATATATACTCTTCTGTTATGTGATGAGATGATAAAAAGAAATAATATATATTCATATATATACAGGTCTTCAGTTTTTAGTTTTGATGGGTCATGATCAACTTGTGACCAAACTTTGTTTTGTGATGTCCCTTGATGATTTGCAAATTGCTCTCTACATGTAATATTTAAAGCCCAAGGCACTGACCTTGCATGTTGCAAGTGCAAAGTCATTACCTTACCTCTTTAATTGCACTACCTCACCTCTTTAATAGCTGCATAAACACTGCTGCAACAAATACTCTGACAATAATCAGCTTGCCCTGGTTGTAAAATGCATATCAGATGTTCCTTTGGGGTGCCATCAGGGAACAGCATCAAGGAACATAAGGTAAGCAGACATCCCACCCAAACCATCTATTGTCACTCTTGCTTATTTTATTATTTTCATTATTTTTACACCTTAGTGTAGGTAAGTTATATATGCCAAGACATCAGGGTATGCATTGTAAATCCTCATGTCATACTGAATAATTATAAAGAAATTATGGAAATAAATAGCTTATGGATACCACAGAAGTAACCTTAGAAGGTTGGAGAAAATCATGTCAGTGGACTCCTAACATGTAGTAAAGTAGAACTGATGTAAAAGGGTGCTGATGAGATGTTATGTCAAAGATTCTGTATAATTATTAAGATATGATTACTAAGCCTCAGATCACCATACTTTTTAAACCTAGTGATATCTAAACCAAAAGATGTGACAGTCTGTGACATCTGCTCCTGATCCCTTATATTCCATTGACTTAAAGACTTGATGTGTGTGGCCGTACCAGTTATAAACTTTCCAAGGAACATAACCCTTGTAAAAGGCAAGGGAAACTTGTGTAATTATATATTTATACTTTACAGGGAGGGAGTTTTACAGTCATGGGGTATTATCTTTTGATCATTCTCTACCATCATACAACTTTAAATTTCACTATGGTGTTTGCATTAACCATGTTTTCATTCATTACATTCAATTCATCCACCACTCATATCTCTTAAAGTATTTTCACATCATTTTGAGCAAGTTTCTTGTTTTATTGCATCTAATGACCATTAGTTGTTCTATCTTAACATCTTTTAAGGAACTGCTCATTGTTTACATCATCTGTTTGTTTTAAAAACTTGAGGTTGTGTTCAAGTCACATCACACTTTTTTTCTTTCATATTAGGCAAACTTAAGGCCTTCCTTTTTTAACCAGCTGTTTAAAATCAAGTACCATCTTTGTTGCTGTCGTCTGAACCTTCTGCATTAACTCCTTGTGCTTTTTTGAAAAGTTGTGGTGACCAAATTTTAGTTTTGGCCACATACATAATGTGAACAACTTGCTGAATATTTACTTATCCTTGAACTTGAATTCATTTTTAATATTTATTAGTAGAAAGTTGGTCTCATTAACTATTCCCCTAATGTGGGACTTGGGCGACAGGTTAGGGACAGGTTCTGCTCCTAAGTCACTCACACAGACTCCTTCATCTTATTTCCTGTTCAGTGAAATTCATATTGAGACCTTCTTCACCATGACCCATCCTCATTACTTTGTTTTGAATTTGTGTAAACTTTTCTTACAGATACTATAGCAAGCAGTGTCACAGAAAAGGCAGCTTCAGTTGACAGTGGTAATCAGGAGAAGGTAGATTCAACTTCTCAGGTTTCAAAATTCTCATTGAAAGTAAAGGTACAGGACCCTTCACATTGTATAGAGATCAAAGATATATTTGAAGATAAATCACGAAAACCTCAGACAGCACCAAGAAAGAAACGGAAACCCCCAAAGGCACTTTCATCCAAGAAATGGAAAAGGAAGGTTGGGAATATATCTTTATCTGATGAACTAGACTCACAAAAATGTGATTTTGAAAAACAGTTTATAGGTGGGATAGAGGAGCATGAGGTCTCACCTAATACAGCATGCATTAAGGTAATATTTGTTAATTTTTGAGATTTTTTATGTGTGAAGACTATAACTGGAGAACAGTTGTTTATGATTATGCTTTTATTTACACCAGTTTTAAGTGACAGATTAACAGTCATGATGTAGCAGTTGACTCCCTCATTATATGATTTACTAAACCTCTTGTAACACTGCTTCATGTACTGATACCACCTGTGCATCTCTTCTAGAGGTATGGTTTTCTTACTCACTTCTTTGTTATGACTTATTTTATAGCATAATCAGATCCCAGCAGTCACATTTTCAAAGTTGGATATCACATCTGATGTTTTCTTTTTCCTGGTCATTGGATGTGAAAGTGAGATCATGTATTAATGGTTATGTTTGCTCCTTTAAATATAATATGTTGCACTAGGGAGCTTTACTGAATAATTTCAAGAATGTCTTTCACTACAGTTGCCTTCCTTGTGTGGAATGAAATGTTCTCAGTAAGTTTCATCTGTCTGACCATCTTTATCTCTGATGTCTGTTCCCTCTGGGAACTCCCATTAAGGGGTTATCCATGGCTAAAAAGTCTCTATGTATCCCTTTCCTTACATGCCTCTGTTGCATGCACCATTCCATACATTCTTCCATTTACTTCCCTTCAGTACCCTTCCACTCTATTTACCCATGTCACGGGTGGTCTTCCTTTCACTTTAACACCTTTATTTGTACTTCTCATCTTGCATTCTTTCCACATATCCAAATCACCCTGAAGTATTGAGTTTTACACACTCTCTCACTACACAGTTCATTCCTTCAGCATTCCCTAACATACCAGGTCCCTTATAC
The DNA here is from genome assembly GCA_038088735.1 of Panulirus argus. Lineage (NCBI taxonomy): Eukaryota > Metazoa > Arthropoda > Malacostraca > Decapoda > Palinuridae > Panulirus > Panulirus argus. The sequence continues at coordinate 8,748 of JAYMFT010165281.1, read as the reverse complement.
ACCCCCTCATTTCTTTCTTCATTCCATCTGTTCATGCCACATGCTTCTATCATTCATGTTTTGGCTGCATAGGTCAGGGTCATGAGAGCCATGCTGCCCTTTCATCCTTTCTTCACTTCCATACTTACGTAAAGTTTTGAAGTAGTCACAATAGTCTGTGTATTTTTAAGCGTGTTTTTTTTTTTTTTTTTTTTTTTTTCCCCAGTAACCCTAGTTCTCCCAGTTACCCTTGTTTTCTATTTTTTGTAACCAGTTAATCATAAGTAAACCATTTTATTCTTGGATGGAGTTTGCATTAGCCTCGGAAAATTGAAATGGGTTGTCCCAGAAAGTACCACTGCCCAGAACTTGTTGAAGTATGTTAGAAATTATTCAGGTTACTACACATGGAAAGAGGAGACTTGCTGTATCCTCCTAACAGAAAATTGTCTAGTTTAACATATGCTTGATTATGTAATTTTATAAGTGTATTCTATGGTAATTGGAAAATTCTTCATTTTTTGTAGAAGAAAAGACTTTAAGAATTCTTCTTATTTTTTCACCAAACATTATGTGATTGTTTTGCAGCCATATTTTATTCAGTATATCATTATTTTTTTCCAGGAGGAAGTGGCAAAGCTAATTGAAGAAGTGGATGAAATCTTGTGGGTACAGTGTGATGATTGTAAAAAGTGGAGGAAGCTGGATCACACTCTAGATCCATCCACTTTACCTGAGATTTGGACCTGCAGTATGGTTCCTAGTGAGTATGTTTATTACAGTGTTACTTTCTACATTCATCATATGCACAGTGAAACAAAGATTCTTCCTGTACACTTAACTCAGTATGCTTGGCACTCGGTTCCTTGCTCTAGCCCTAGAACCTTCTCATCTCATGTTTGAAATACATTGTGATTATTTGCTTCATAATTTTTGGGTATTTATTGGTCAAGAGATGCATTATATATTGCAATACCATTTCACTCTATCCTTCCACCTCCAATTTTGGTCTTCCGCTTCTCCTTGTTCCCTACACCTCTGACACACACACACACACACACACACACACACACACACACACACACACACACACACACACACACACACACTTCTTTCCCTTGTGCTTGCTCACTCACTCACTCACTCACTCACTCCTTGGAGGTAATGAGTAATTGGTTTTGAGTCAGAAAATAAACGAAGAGGGAACAGTTGTAAACCTTGAACAGTTTGCTGAGGATTATCTAACCAACATATTGACGAGATGTGCATAAAGGAAATCTTTCAAAGGTCCTCATTTGCTTTTTCTGTTGTAAACCCCACAAAGAAATGCAATGTACAGCTGACTAATGTGACCTGGTGTTTTGTGAGTTGTGTAAAATATTTTAAATTGTACATTATCTTGAACTTGCACAAAAGATTTATCATTATTGCTTGAATGATGTGGAACAAATGACTGAGACTCTTCAGTAACAAGAAGCCAATGAGCGACACTGCTGGAGAAATGGACTCTTTATTCAGTGTGAGACAGCAGCTCATAGGACTGAGTGTTGATGCCTCACTCTCTAACGCTTTGGCCTTTGGTGGAATTGATCTTACCACTCAAAACAGTAGTCACTAAGGCATGATAATAAAGTTTGGTTATTCCGTTTTACTGTTTGACATTAAACACTAAACTTGGAATAGTGTATGAAGACAATGATGACCACTGGAAGTATTGCAGACATGTAATCAAACTATAAATGTGTACTTAATGGTGCATACGACAGTCCGAACAAGTAAAAAGCCTCCTCTGTCCTTTTTATATTTTATGGTGTGGAGGTAAGTGAACATATAGAAAGTAAGCAGATGGCTGATGTGTGCTATATCTACATATTTATGTTGTATATATTAGTTAATTGTGGAAATGTCCAGCCTCCTGCAATGTTTTATTTTGTATGTGTGTATTTAAGGATGATTTTTTTTTCTTTTTTCTACTTCAAAATTTTGATACAACAAAGATATATTACAGGATATACATTTACCTTATAACCTTTTAAGTAAAGGAAAGCATCTGCTACACGGTAGATTGAGGGCATTTACCCAATCTAAAATCTTTACAAACCCAACCATGATGTGTATATTAAAGAGAATGATGTAATGTTTGTGAGAGAAGTTTGTTATGCAAAGGTATGACTAGTTTCATCAATGCCAAGGCTATAAAATTGTTGCTCCCAATAAATATTTTCATTTAGCTCTTTATTTTCATATCCCAGGTATGATATCCATGTCACATTGCGTGTTAATAAGTTTTCAATTTTATGATGTCATCATCCTCTTGCTGCATATATTTCTCTACCACCTTAGGTAACGGTAAACTTTCCTAACTTGGACTGATTAGGAATAAACAGTGTTTAGTTTGAAAATCCAGGCCTAAAATGATCCTTCTAAAATTCATTAATGATTACAACTATGCCTGGGGATTGGGGGAAAGAATGTTGCACTCGTATTCTTTTTGTGTTAGAGAAAGCAACTAAAAAGATGAGGGAGCAGGTGCTGGGTTATTGGAAACCTTCCTTTTCTTGTATTTCAGTTTCTGAGAGTTGGAACAGAATGGGCAGCCAAGCAAAGACTGCTCACTGTCTTGGAAGGTTCTGACTGGGCTGTCTGAATGTGCACAGAATTACCAGGATGAGAAGGGAGTGATAGGTAAATATGTTTTGTGAGAGGAACCTGCATGTTCTATCTTAAGAGTAAAGTCAGGGGATAAAGTGAGGGTGATAGCAAAGGAGGGGGTGGCAGTTCTGCAGAGAGAGTTGTGAGATTTTGAGAGAGCATGTAAGGAAATGAGCACCAGATCAATGAGGGTGAAGGTAAATGTGGAGTATGAGGTAGGGGATTGTTAATGCTTAGTAAGGACTTGGAAGCAAGAGGAGTGAGGAAGAGAGGCAAGTTTTGGGAGGAGCCCACTGAATTTGTCAGCAATTTTGATGTATGAATGGGTGATGATAGGTGATTTGACTGCTTAATTATAACTGGGTACATGTTGATTTGATTGCAAGATCATAATTGGGTGCATGGTACCAATCTTGAATGAAAATGTAACAGTGAACAGGACTGATGATTGGGATTACCTTTTTGAAAAAAGAGATGATATGTAAGTATATAAGGGTGAGTAGGGTTTATGGTAAGTGGGCATTAATGGATTATGTAATAATTAATGGATATGCTACAGGAAGACTTTTGGATGTATTTGTGCCAAGACAGGTAGATGATTGGATATGTAATCACTAATTAAGCCATATCCTTACTATCAAGCAGTTCCTGGCGGGTTGTTCCCTTTCTGGGCAAAGTCTGTTGGGCATAATTGTGTTGTTGTACACACTGTTGAGGTGGTTGGGCAGTCAAGTTGCACAGTAGCCAGTAGGTAGTTGGCAGGCCACGAGTGCGGTATCACCAAACACAGCTAAGTTGAAAGGAAAAAAAATAGCGCACTTGGACAGAGGGCTACATATGGCAGCAGCTAGGTTCACTTGTGGTGAGACTGAGAGACTGACAGCCAGTGCCCCGATGTAACTTCTTGTTGCTGGCAGCGCTGCTGGTCCAGACCCAGCATCAAACCACCGGGTAATGTCTGGTGATTTCGCTCAACTACAGGCAAGGGCAATCTGCTGATTTGCCAGTTAAAATTGTCACAAAGTGTCCGAATATGGACTTGACACTCATGCCCATCAGGCACTGCCCAATAGTGTGGATGTGGCTTTAGTAGAAGCCAGTGTGAAAGTCTGTGAAGACTTTAGGAAATGAGATTATATGAATGTGAAGAGGGTGGTGAATGTGAATTTAGAAAAGAGGCTTGTGTGAGGAGATATTAGGGCCGATTGGGTGAGGAATTGCAAAGATGAGAATAAACAAAGGTAGGGGAGTAAGCAGTGAATACATGTGCAAGAGAAGTGTATGGCATGCAGAAGTTGTTACATGGTAGTGAATGTTGGGTTGAGGAAGAGTTTTCTTTTTTTCCCTCCAGTTACGGACAAAAGTCCATATCGAGGCCAGGCCTTAATTGAAATATAGAGAATTATGAAACAGAAAAAGAAAAGACAAGGGAGAGTATTTAAAAATTTTTGAGAAAGTGAAAGACCTGTCTTGAAATTTGCAAGGTCATAGTTATTGGGAAAGACATAGAAAGGTAGAGAGTTGAGTAGTCAGGGGAAAAAACAGGGAAGTAGTGCAAATATTTGGGAGATGACCCAGAGGAAGCAGCAAGAGGTGGAGGAAGGTGCAAGGGCTGAAAAAAGAAGACAAATGAGAGTTGAAGAGAAGAGTATTGACAAACTTTAGGGTAGATAATGAAGTGTTTTGAAAGGAGAATGAGAAGAAATGGGGAGTGGTATCATGCAAAGAGAGGAGATGGATCGAGTATTTTGAAGGACTGTTGTCTTTGTTTGATGACAGGGTGGTAGATATGGGGTATTTGGGACATGAAAGTATCCAAAGCAAGAGGTTCTTTTGCAAGTGGTTTAGTTAAAATAGAAGGGACTGTGAAAAACTTAGTGTGGCAAAGTGGCTGGGATTGCTGAAGATTGGTTAGTTTTGATTTACTGTATGTGTGTATGTATAGAGCTAGTGTATAAAAGCAAGAGGAACAAAATTGAATGTTCAAAATGCAAAGGTATAAGTTTGCTGAGTGTACATGGTATGTCATAGGGAAGAGTGTTAATTGAGAGGGTAATGGCATGCACGGGACATCAGACTGGTCAGGAACAGGTTGGCTTCAGGATTGGCAGAGGATGTGTGAATTAGGTGTTTGCTTTGTGAGAAATGCTTACAAGGTATGTATAATAGATCTGGAGAAAGCACATTATGGGCTGACATACTTTTTGGAAGGTTTTTCGATTGTATGCTGTGGGAGGAAAGCTGCTAGAAGCAGTGAATGATTTTTAATAAGAGAGTAAGGCATGTGTGGGAGAAGGAAAAAGAGGGTGTTGAGTGGTTCTAGGTGAAGGTGGATCTCTGACATGGATGGTATGATGTCATCATGTCTATTTAATCCATTTATGGATCAGTTGGTGAGGGAGGTAAATGCAAAGGTCTTAGAGAGAGGGGCAGGTCTGTTGGGGATGGGAGGGGGCCATGGGAGATGAATCAGGTGCTATTTGCTAATGACATGATACAGCTCTATTGGCAGACTCAAGTGAGAGACTGGTGTCTGAGTTTGAAAGTGTGTGTGAGAAAGGAAAGTTGAGAGATTATAAAAGTAAGGTTATTTATGATATTTAGTAGAGGAAGAAGAGAGGTTGGTTAGAGTGTCTGATTGGAGATAACCTGGAGGAAATGGAGTGTTTTCAATACCTGGAAGTGGATGTGGCAGCAAATGAAACCATTAGAAGTGAAGTAAACCAAAGGGAGCTAAGGCCCTTGTTCCTTTGAAGTTTGTGTGGAAAGAGAGGGGAAACCACAAAAAATGTCAATGGGTCTTTGCAGTGGATAAGGAGGCTTTGATTTTGGTGCTTGAGATGTGATAGCTTCAGAGTGAATGAGATTGAGGGCAACCATTCTTCATTTGTTCCTGATGCTACCTCTCTGTGAAAATGGTGAACAAGTATGTAAGAATATTAAAGCAATGCTTTACTATATATAACTTTAATTATTTAAATGTACATATTATATTTTTAAATATAGTATTTTTTTTATTCATGTTGACCAGTTACCGAGTTAGCAAGGTTGCACCAGAAACAAATGAAGAAGTGGCGTCATTTACTCACATCCATCATCCACTCTCTAGCTGTCATGCACAATGCACTCTAACCAGACCCCCCAATCTACAACCAGGCCACACAGACCTTTCTGTAGTTACCCAACCACTTTATATGCCCTGGTTCAGCCCACTGACAGCATGTTGTTCCCTGTACACCACAACGTACCAACTCGCTCTATCCCTTGCACATCTCTTACCCTACTGTATGTTTAGAACCTAAGCCTTCAAAACATCTTTCACTCCATCCCTCTACCTCCTCCTTGGCTTCCTTTTTTCAATAATCTGACAAGTATGCCTTTTTTGCTATCTTTTCCTTACTTGTATGTCAAATACGACAAATTTTTTTCATTACATTGTGCATATGAAAATTGCACTAGTTATTACCAAATGTGCACATTACTGGTGAAGACCAGGATTGTAAAGTAATTTCTGGTAATATTACTAATGCAGTTAACACCATACTATACTGTAGAGCACAGTGCCATCTTGTATTGAAAGGATCATACCAGACATTACAGGATAGTTATCAACCCATGTGTACCTTGTACCTTCACAAAGGCTTTGTAATATTAACATCCAAAAAAAGTGTCATGATTTCTTTCAGTTCAGAAATAAAGATCCCGATGAACCAATACATTATCCAGAGGTAGGAATATCTTTGAGAAACAGCTTAAGGTTAGCACATACAGAATGCATACAGATGATGAATATAAGTAGTCACAGTGACCACTCTGACTAATGGTATATGTAGCAGCATAGTGTCTGCATTACCCAATTAACAAGCGTGCCTCCAGGCACCTCCATGTCTGTCTGACTGGTCTTTCAAAGCTTGGTTTGTTTTCTGATTGTGGCTTACCAACAAACCTTTCAGAAATTAAAACTGTTGTCTGGAAAGAAGGTTGTTCTCATAACCTAACCACTAGAGTGGCTAATCGAGATTTCTGAACTGGGGAGAGTCTACCAACTTTTACTTTTTACAGTGCGAACCTTTTGTCATGATACTTCATCTAACATGTGGCTTTCTTTTATATTTACTGATCCACCAAAACACCAATAATCCTTTAATCAGAAAAATTCATTGATTTGCTACTTATGCTTGCATCAAAATTCCAACCAGTGATTTGTAGTAATGGGAAAAATAGCAAATTGTGACACAAAATCATCATCCCACAGTGTGGACTGATCATTTGGTACAGTGAGATGTCTTTGATTAGGCCAGTATAAGATGCTTACTCTACAGTACTCTAGCTTATGTGTGCAGTATTGGTTAGTGTAATACAACATGTATTAAGTCTACAACAGTATAAGTATTTATTTATCACGTTCAAAAATTCTAACATGTATAGACCTGTACAGCAGTGTTAGTGGACAAAGAGAGTTTATTGTTTCATAAGAAATAAGGGTTCTGACATTTGAAGTTTATGAGCAGTGATATTTGGCCCCAGATCTGGTTGGGGCCTGGCCTACATCATGGGAAGTTGTATCTTTCTGTGTTTTATATATTTTCATGAACTGTGTAACTATTTTGTAAGGTTTGTGATGATGAATTTTTCATGAATTAGTAAATGAAAATTGTGGAAAAATCTCAAATTTTGAATGTTTGTGATGTTTGGTAATTCTGAAATTTTGATATCTCAATTGAGGTAGAGCCCCAGAGGCGGCAAATTAGTGAGGTTGTCTTGTGTTTACCTTACATTCATTTTCACTAGGCCTATCTGTACAAATTTTGTTCCCTTAATCATTCACATAATTTTTGTCCCTTGTGTTCACACTTCCCTTTTTAATTTGAAATTTATTCCTTTTCAATTTGCTGATACAATTTATCAAAGCCACTGAATAATGACTTGTGCATGCAGTGTAAAAAAAGACTTTCCTCGACTTGAGTTCAGACATTTGCTCCAGAATTCATCAGAAGCTGCTAAGAATAGATGCTATGTTTACTGTCATCATTAAGTGATAACAATGAAAAGCAGGAGGTAGACAAAGGGAAAAACAGGTTGGCTAGAGGCTCCTTTCTCTTGATTTTTTTTCATATTCTAATAGAGCCTGAGAGACACACACCTGTCTTAACAGAAAACATAAGCCTAAGACTTAGGAAAGCCTTATTACTCCAGCAAGTGTGACTAGGACTGACTTTCTCTCTAAATGCCAGCCAGCTATAAGAAATGTACTGTCCACAACTGTATTGTCATGTGATGTTTCCCTTTATGGCTGCTCTGATTGGCAGGACCAACACTCAAATCATTATTCAAGTGTTGAAACTAATGAAAGATGGCCACAGAACTTAGAGGAAATCACTACCAATGCAGCTTTAACAGAGCAAATGGCAATACATGCAGTTCAAATGAAGGATGAAATTGAACTAACAACAAAAACTGGCCTAATTACTGAAGATTTGCTTTGAGCTTAAAAATGACCCTTCCCCAAGATGGAATCAGGTTATGGGACAAAGAAAGAAACCAGCTTAGGAATATCCTTTTGAATTTGTCATGTGCAGATTACTCTAGATTTTCCTGCAGTGAGCACTATGTGCTAGCTCTGCCTTTTGGCAAAATGGTAGGAGCAGCAGTAGACAGCAGTAGTAGGTAGGAACATTTAGGCAGGAGCATTAGGTAGAAATTTTAGGTAGAAGTAGTTGGAAAGAGCGTTAGATAGAAGAAGTCAGTAGGAACATTAGCTAGGAGCCTCAGCAAACACTGCACTAGAGTTGCCTTCTGCCAGTTGCCTGTTTAGGGTGAGGCACTAAAGGCTACGAAGCGGCACTGGAATTTGCTAGTTATGGAGACTATTGCCTTGGCCACTCCTTTGAGGGAGTTCCAATTGGAATGGACGTTAAATTATTAGTATGTCTTGGACCACATTTTGCTTGAAGCAAGAGGTAGACAAGTCTCAGGAAATATCAACCAGGTTGAGTACTGATGCAGTTTGACTATTGATTAGAAGGGATGTGTATAGGCTGGTTATGGGACAAAGAAAGAAACCAGCTTAGGAATATCCTTTTGAATTTGTCATGTGCAGATTACTCTAGATTTTCC
>JAYMFT010165270.1:0-12344 GCA_038088735.1 Panulirus argus | reverse complement strand
CGTGTGTGTGTGTGTGTGTGCGTGTGTGTGTGTGTGTGTGCGTGTGTGTGTGTGTGCGTGTGTGTGTGTGTACGTGTGTGTGTGTGTGTGTGTGTGTGTATGTTTTTTTTTTTTTTAAGCAGACAGACAACTATACTAAGAAATAAAAGCAATGACCTCGACTGACCCAGAAGGCCAGGAGACTGACCTGGTAGCTGCGGCCGGGCATCCCTCCCACATACAGCAAGGTGTCCATGGGGATCTCGAGGGCAGATCGTCGAAGCATTTGCCGGCTGATCCATCGGCAGTCCACATACACCTGGATGCTGCTGTCCTCCAACACGCTGCGATGGTGTCATCAACAGCATATAACAGCAGCAGCAGCAACGGAAACGTCACAGCCACCAGGTAATGGTCATGCGGGAGCACAAAAGAAAACGAAATAAGTGCATTAATTCAGCTGCTCTTCGAATCATCGTTATTATCAAGAATCAACAACATAAATATCGACATCATTCATATCACTCAACCACCATCGTCGCCATAAAGGAAAAAATATATAGTCTTTTCATATCACTGATAAGATCCACACACACACTGAGTTTGACCAACTTACCATCCGTTTTCCCATTTCAAACATCATCCAAAGTAAAATTGACAGTCTTCACCCATGACTGTTGAAACCATTTTCGTGTTGTAAGCATTCGTTTTCTGAGAGATTATCCTCATATATATTTCTTTTTAGTCAAATATAACAAAAACATGACGCCCTTCTCTCTGCGCGCCAATATCATCAGAGGGAAGAAGAGGTTGTCTATTTTTAGGAGCCTGTTATGTCGAAGAACCATCTGGCTACATAAGCTGCAGAGAATAAGCATCCCAGCTTATAAAAATTTTCGTCAATATGTTTAACGAAAGTATGGAATCCGACTTAATGAATTTTAGCTGCCGAGAATTATTAACACTAACGAACGACCTACAAACCATCCCATCCTCCCTACCGGACACAGCTCGGGCCGAAATGTGAAGATAGAACTTTAATCTCCCTCCCCGACTAATCATTCCCTTCCCTAGGGACAAATCGCCCCTTTCATCTGACCTCAATGTTAATCTTTCATACCTTTTCTTATTATCTCTCCTGCTCTGAGGAGTTCCCTTAACCACGATTACCTCAAAAATAAAAAGCCTCTCATCCGATCCCCATTATTAATCTTTCCTACCTTTTCTTATCATTTCTACAGTTCTGAGGAATTCCCTTGACCATGATTGCCTCTTCCACACACACACCGCAAGCGGCACGCCATTTACAAGGCATCACTGACCTCTGAACACAACCGTCAGATTTAGAAACCATCACATGAAATTTCTCATCATTACCGTCTGGTCTTTCTAACCGTTATTGATCAGTACTCAATAATCATTCCAAATATATTAAACTAACAGCTCTCTCAAGCCTAACCAATTCCCTATTATTCCTCCCACGTAGAAGGTTCCACTTACACAGCCCTCCAACAGTCACCACCACCCACCCATACACCTTCACCACTAAATTCACCGTCCCGCCGGTGACTGGTTTTAAATTGACAACACAAACACACAAATCCCTTGGATAAAAGATGGTCATCAGGTAATTCATCAATGCCACAACCAACATTGTGGACCATAATGAAGACAGCATGACTCATCAAAGTAATAAATATAATCAGCTCCAATGAAAGAACGGCGAACAAAAAATGAATTGCTGTCTGGGACACAAAGGAATTCTACACAGTGGCGTCCACCGCTGGAGTGGCGAGTGTGCGGTGGACAAGGACCATATCTATCATGGCCAATCTTGCTGGAGAGAATGTCCAAGTACAATACAGAGTAAGGGAAGATGGTAGCGGGTGCACAGTAAAAGCTAACGTCTGAAGACCGTAACTGATATAGAGAGATTCTCTCCTGTCAGGCTATTAAGTACATCCCACCACACTGATTGTTCACAGGGCGGCTAAGCAACAGGGGTCGGATTAGAGAAGCGACAAACCACAAGTGACGTTTAGTGGACGTTAGAAGTACAATGGCATCTTGAAACGAAGTAATTTTCACTTAAAGGATGGGCTTCTATATTTCTTCGGCGAAGATACGGGTAGCACATGGCGACCTATGAAGCTAAACAAATTTATACGAGGGTCCTCTGCTTGATATCGTCACAGGAATGAGTGAAATTTTAGGAAAGGAACATCATGAGTTCACTGTTCTTGTGTTTCTTACGTGCAGAGTAAGGCAGGTTCTATTTTCGTCATGATGGAACCACAAGTTTATGAAATGGATCAAATTCGCACAAGGGAATTCTAATTAAAGAATTTTAATCTACTACCCAGCGTAACTCCTTGCGTTCTGTCATGGTTATGGTGGACTATATACGATAGCACAAAAGACGATGTGGTCATGGTGAATGATAAAACTGTTCTCGTTTTTATGGAAAGCATAGTTTTTCACAGTATAAACATAATGCAGTCTGTGTCTAGCAATGAACGATTTGCCTCGAATTCAAGGTTTACCTGATGTTTCCGTTCATCTTATTAACAAAATGTCTGTGCTGGCCCACACTTATTAAGCCTCGCAAACTTTTGAAAACATCTAAAACGAGAGCAATCAGATCTGCGTTATTATGACCATTCAGTTACGGTCAAATGATTCTCTGCCAACATTCTTCCCGATTTACAGGTTAATCGAATTAAACCAGAACTCCTTCGTGGTTTAGCCGAATGCTGGGTGGAGGGATGATGGGTTTCGTCAGGTCCCAATCGCTGATGGGGCCGACAGGTCGTGTATATGACCAGGACGCTAATAAGGGGGAATTTATCTTTTATTCCGTGACGAAGTTAATTTGGTACGAGTGAGGGTGACAGGTTATCATCCATACCCTCCCCCACCTCCGACCACCACCACGTCACTCACAACAACGACAGAAAAAAAATGCTCATTCGCTCTGTAGCTGTCATGAATAATGCATCACAAACGGAGCCCTATTTCTGCAGCCAAGCCCCACATAAATAATAACAAATAATAATAATAATTGAAATAATAATAATAATAATAATGAAATAAAAATAACAATAATATTAACAATAACAGAATAATAACTCGAAATTCTCCGAAGACTTTCGGAAATCCAAGATGGGCTACCAGGCAAAAGCGCAGTCTAATGGCATTCCATGGTGACGGAAGTGAATTGCGACTTCGGAAGACATCTTTGGTATCGAGGTTTTACATTCTATTTAACAGGACTCCGCCTCCTTGTGTTGATACTGCGAGTGAAATGGCACTTTTGACGACGCTCCATTATCGTCACTGATGAGAGTACAGTATTATTAAGAAACTTCTCTCTGCTATGGGATCCGTCATTTTCCTGCTTCTGATTGTAGTGCAGCCTCGAAAATGCAGAAGTCCAATAAGATAGGACCTGGGGTCATATAGTAAATTGACTCGTATATCTATATATACATACATGTACATTGCTTTTCTCGCTGTGTAAATCTGGTACCCTAATATCGGGCAGGCTTAACTGGAAAGAAGCAGTTGTTTATTATAACGATCGAGTTAAGGTGAGGGCGTTACAGTACTACGCTGAATCATTAGCAGTACAGTCCCGTCAAAGGACTTCACACTACAAAGGAGTCTACATTTCCCTACTACTGTTAGTGTCACAGCCTTGGGCTACAACAGCCTCCAGAAAGGTACTGGGCAGCAAAAGGTCTCTTGCACAGAAGTTGGTCTTGAGGTGATCATGAACAACATTGAAAAAATAAACTTATCGTCATTAATACTGGATGACCGCAAGCCAGCAATCGCGTTGATGAACCTTCCCATCGATCAGGACGTGATGATTCTTTTCTATATTTTTTGGTCACTGTGGCAGAAGAACATCTTGTCGAATCAGCTTTATCCGAGCACCAAAAAGCTATCAGAGTCACCCAGTCATACACACCAAGTTTTGATTTGATCTGTCCATCACATTCGGGAAAAAGATCTTCCCGAATCTTCTCGAAAATTCTAGACATCCGTCAAATCCTGCAACATATCACCGTCGTCTTGAGGCATTCACTCGTTTCTGTACCAAGTCCTCTCCCACTGTACCAAGTTTCGGTTAAGGGATCTTTCAAAAATTTTCGGATGAGAAAATTGAAAAATAAATCAAAATAGAAAAATAAATCAAGACCTACAACGGGGGTCCATCCATCCTAGATTGGTCCCCTGACAAGATACCTGTGTCAGTGACTGTGGTCCCCTCACGCACCAGCGGCTCTCAAACTCGTAATGAACTTTTACGAACATGTAAACACGACTAAATCTAAAAAAAAAGGGAGGGTAGGGAGGAAGAATGGCTAATACTTTGGTAAATTTTCACATGGTAAGAGTGTATGAATGACAAATAATCTCTTACAATCTCTCTCCCTCTCTCTCTCTCTCACTCTCTCTCTCTCTCTCTCTCACACACACACACACACGAGCCCCTGGGCACGGCAGGTGGTGCATATCCAACCCAGGTGTTCAACCTATCCTCCGAGCTGGTCGATAAATGGGCACCTGACTTAGGCTGGTGTATGTGTGTGTGTGTATAAATGAAGATGACACTGTACATATATGCAAGGTTAAAAGACGGGGCAACATGATATATAACACACAAATAGTAATCACTCAAACACCTGCCCACGCCGAGGAATGTCCCTTCATTTGTGTTTCAATGTCACCACTACGTTCCTTCACCACATCAAACCGTTCTTCATTCTTTCATTCCCGTCCTTCTCGATACAGCACTAACGATGGGTCAACCAGTTAGTTTTGAAGTAACCAGTTGCAAAACTACGGCTTAAATCCAAGGGCCAATTGCACTGATTACTATGCGATTACAGTAGACTGGCTGCTGATTTCTGTTGAAATTACGTTTTCATTTTTTTTTTCTTCCCATCAAAATCCAGATATACCCTTGATAAACGCACTCTATTCTTTTCTAGAGAGTAGATATACACGAGAAGCCAAACATGTGTGTGACAATACAATGAGCGAAAAACAAAATCAATATTAACACGAGTGATATAAAGGAAAAAAATGTGTGCACAGCATAGTTTCTCCTTTTTAGCCATTTTCAAACAAAGAATAAAGATACTGACTGAAACCAGAGTTATATGATGTAAATATGACTGTATGAAGGCATGACATTCACAGTTCCGTGCACAGACTGAAATGATAATAAAGATATCGTCCGTAATAGATAAAACAAGAAAGACTTACTAATACATGCATGTCAAGCAACTTATATATTAATCATGACTCGAGCGAAATTTAAGGCATGAGCTTCTACTCTAGTTTCTTTCGCAGTGAAATATACGTAGCTTTCCTAAAGTTTCTGGGACGAGTCTCTTTCTCCGTCTCCACATAACATCTGCCGACCAGTGTAAATATACCTTCTAGGGAAATGAGGTAGTAATCACAGACTTCACAGCAGGAGAACATGATGAGAGGTGTAACACATACGTACTTCACGGCAAGAGAAAATAATGAGAGGTGTAGCAGTTTGTAATCTTCCCTCCGCTCGAAATGATTTTCACTCCGTTTTTTACGTTGTCTGATGCAGCTATGCTTACACCACAGTCTCGCTGGCTGAAAAAATGTTATGCTTGACTGGTGGCAGGTGTGTGTCTGGTCCTGAATGAACCTCGAATAAATCCCTCTGGTTCTCTGTGGTGCCCCAGCCTCACAGACTTGCTGGACTCACTAAAAACATGGGTCTCTGGCACCTCAAGTAAAAATGGCTGTTACTGCATTAAGAGAGGTCAAGGGGTACGCTAAGTCGCGAATGTAGGATGGATGGCAAGACAAAGGTTGATTTTCCACCATCACTCAGAAGTCTCTCACCACAGAATAGCGAAACATTTTTCCACCGTAGAAATGAGCTTATGTACTATGCTTATTGGGGAACACAAGCTTGTAGGGAGAATCTTTAGAGTTGTTACTTATTTTTCCAAACAAATCTTCGTATGTCATTTCTGTTAAAAGACGCAAGATTATAAAAGGATCTTTCGTTACTTTCATTTTTTTTCTTTTCGTGATGGAACAGTTACTGGGTTAAACATACAATTCCATAAAGCTTAGTCTCTTCCCCGTGCTAGATCAGGCGGGTTAAGCATTTAAAATGCGTTCCTACTACAGTAGCGTGTTCTTCGGCACGTGGAGCCTAATCTGCATTGCCTTCGTATTCCGCATTCATGTTTCTATGACAGCAAGCATTATACTGTGATATTTCTCAAGCAAATCATTTATAAGCTTAGGGTGATCGTTTATGATAAGGCCGGGTGTATGAGGAAAGCATGGCCAATGAGACTTATCAAATATTCTAACTGCATTCACCATGTCCGTAGCGCTGCATAAATGACAACAGACTTCGTCCTTGATCTTGCAATGATTCATGATAACCTTTGCCAAATTCTCGTTTACATTTATAGCTCTTAGGTTGCTTTCAAAGTGCTACAGCTCTAGGAAAGCACTTAACTTTACATGATAATACCTTCTATAACACGAACCGTAACACTAACATAATCTGCCATCTTATCCAAGACTTTTATGAAGACTTTCGCGATTGTCTTAGTTCTTCGAGCCTTTCGCTCTCTATGCTTGTGAGGAACAGCAGTGGTAGGCAGGCGGATATCCCCGGCTTGGAAGTAAGTGATAAACAAAAAAATCATTTTTCATCATACTTGGTAGCAGGAGGTTCTTCACAAATATTTTCGCTTCAACAACGTCTATAACCCTTGCCAGATCGCTGTTATTTGGCAGAGATTAATAATCCAAAAAATATCGCATTCCCGAGGGAAGGTTAAAGTAACAAAGTAAAGGGAAAAAAAGGGAAGGAGAGAGAGAGAGAGAGAGAGAGAGAGAGAGAGAGAGTGTGTGTGTGTGTACTTATGAGTATTTACAACGAGTTTTGGTCAACAGGCAAGGCTAGCGCTTGGCGCTAACCGCAGGAAAATCTAAAGTTACACAGAACAAGTCTTGCGAGTTACTTGTTGTTTGGTGTTATATATGTTTGTGGAGTGGACGACAGCTGCTCACGTGCTGATGAGCCAGAAAGATTAAAACTTGACAGCTACTGAAGTGCTGGATCACGAGAGAGAGAGAGAGAGAGAGAGAGAGAGAGAGAGAGAGAGAGAGAGAGAGGGAGGCAAATAAACGGATATAGAAAGATAGGGACTTTGGAGCAGATATCGTCCCTAACACGTCGGCAGAGTCCCACCCTGGGAGAACAGTTAAGAAGACCAAGTGTGTGTTGTCATATATCAAAATCAAATTAAAATTTATGGATAAAGAAATACTCAGAAAGCTGTTCACGTTCTATTCGAGGCCAGAACTGGAGTATCTTTCTCAAGTTCTCTAATAGCACCTAGAGCTATTAGAGAATGTCCAGAGGATGGTACCAGAGATGGTACTAAAACTGAGAGATTAGAGTTACGGGGAAAGACTAGAGGGCTTATATCTGCCCATAATGGGAGAGAGAAGAGTTATGGCCGTCCTGATCACAACCTTTAAAGTCTCAAACCAGAATGATGATGCAGATGGTGAACAGTCCTCAGATAGATGCTAGGATAAAACAACCAAATGATATAACTGCACCAAAGAAATCAGCAATAAATTAAAAAAAAAACCTTTATAGTACGAGAGTACTATAGAAATATGAACAGAACGAAGACAAGGTAAATGTGGACAACAAAATGATATCTAAAAAGTCGTATGATAGTAGAGAAGGTTTGAGATTTGGGACCCCAGGGAGCATTGAGCTCCCTCCTCACACAATGCAAATAGGAAATTAAAGGTACACTGTGAAGTGAGGTTGAAAGGGAAGAAGGGAAAATAGGAAAGGTAAGAGAAAGAAGAAAACAGAGAGAAGTAAAAGAAGGAACATCATACTTCGTGCATTATACGTTCCTTTGTGAATTCAAACTCAAATTTCAAACGAAAACTGGACGAAAATTATTATCTCCGTAACTGTCATTATTTGATATAAGGCACAAATATGGTTTCGGTTCACTCTAGCATAAGTGAGAAACTGTTTATAACAGCATCCGAAATCAATCTCCATCAAACGCAAGTAATCTGGGATGCAACGAAAACTTTTTCTTTCTGTGATTTGCATAAGAATGAAGCGGTTTAAAATCAAGAGAACTGTCAACCTCCACAAAGAAACATGATAAAAATGGTCACTTCTACGATTCAGAAAAGCTCAACACTACTGCTGAGATCAATTCCGTTCCTAACACAAGTGTTCAGCTACGGCTGCGAGCAAAACTCATGAAGGTTGGTTGGTCGATTGTTTGGGTTTCAGGCCTATCAACTGCCAGCGTAATTAAGGCCTTTAACGTCAAGCTACATCCACCAACCGAAAAGTCTTTAACACCTTCTTCGGGCGTTAAAGATAATTCTAAGACCACACACATTTTCACTATACATGTGGCCCATGACTCATGAATTCTTGCTGTACGCGTTTTCTAGGGATCGTCTGCGTACCACGTAAAGATGGGCCCGCTTTGAATATCGTATGGGATAGCGTCTGTAGATTAACAACACTTCACTATTAGTGAAAACTTTATCAACCTGGAGTGACCTAGTCCAGCAGCATGTTTCCTAAACATATATATTTAGAAATATGCCTTTTCCGTTGCTCCCGGCATAAATCGTGAGGCAACTCTTCACAGGATTTTTTCTTTTTCCCTCGTAAGCATTCCCTGGAAAGCCCTTCGTGTTCGTCTTCCAATCACTTTACCTCTGACGCAGTGATCGGTTGCAACTCACGGTCGAGAGAGAATGGTGGAGTGCTGTGTAATCAGGTCGTGCGCTTGTAACACCGACATGTTATAAAGACTTTTAGTCTGAAGCTGTAAAGACGGTTTCCGTAGTCTACCCCAGAAACGGAGAAGAACCCACAGTTTACAGTAAGTCTTCGAAAGAGATGTGAAGCGTTCAGTAAAACCTTTTGCTGACTAAATCAGTCCAACAAGTTGACGAATTATTCTCTAACACCCGGGAAAAAGAGAAAGGGAAAATCGTGTTCATTTTCATTCAATTTTTTTTTCCTTTTGAAACAAGTATCTGCCGAGTATTGAGACATTATCAAAAATGTTTCCGTATGTCTTATGTGTTATTTAAATCCAGTCTTGTCTTGAAGGTCGTGAAACTGCTCAGTGAATTCAGCAAATGACCTCCCATATAATGATTATGTCAAAGAAATAACTGTTAACCTAACCTCAAAACGAGGAAAATACAGAGTTACTCTGTTTGACAATACTTTCCTCAGCTTTATACTGATGTTGAAATTATCACTATAAGGATTTACCGTTCCCACAAGTAAGATTTAGGCAGCAGCTTGCATCAATAAACATCCATTTTATGTGAATTTACGAGTCTTTAATATTTTGTTTTCAGCTGCTGATCAGAACACGAGCCTTTTATCAAGGTTCAGAATTTGTCAGTCATAAGAACCCTGCATGTTTAACTTGCACGTTTATAGCAAGAAGTCATGAAAGAATGACACTGGACGTCTTCCATTAGTTGTCAAGCCTGGAGACGCCAAGCAAAGTCTCAGAAGCAATAAGGCCGTAGGATCACGAGGGCTCATCTTCATAAGGGGCAGACCGCTTGCCCCCGTCTCATCCGAAAGAGAAATGTTGAATGTCTCCTTTTATGGCTTAATCTCGGCTCCTTCCTTCGAGCAAGTTCTTTGTTGGGTTGCAAGATTTTACTCAAAATGGGTGACCTTTAGAAGCAAGTGTAACAGCAAACGTAATACGAAATGGACGTGCTACTGAAACTCTAGCACGTTGTACCGTTTTGTATACACCTGATTTATCAATATTCTATGTAAAAGTAATCATAAAGTAATCAAGTAACTAAACTCAAATAGAGACATCTACTATCCATTACGTCAAGGAAACTTGAGGTCAGAGTGCAAAGTTCAGCTATACTGGTTCCCCCAGCACTACATCTTCCCTTCACATCCCATCCTTCTCATCGGTCGATCTTTGCAACCCCCTTCCACTCGTTTCCCATCTCCCCTCCCCTCCTTACTGTCTTCTTTCTCCCCTTCACCTCACCTGATAGCCAGCTGGTGCCAGTGCCCGTCGGTGAGGTTCACGTTGATGGGAGCCACGTTGATGGGGAAGACGTCGTCCTCCCTGCTGGGTCCGGTGTGCAGCAGCTCCAGGCCCGTGCCCAGACCCAGCCCGAGGTAGACCTCTCCTCCGTACGCTCGGTGCATGATGAACAGCATTCCCTGCCGAGGCAAAAAGACCATACAATCTCATATTTTAGGTCCAGGTTCTTGGAGAAGGGGGCATATTAGCATATGATGTGACCCTGGTGGAGTGTGCTGTGCCCCAGGTCGAGTATGCTATGCCCATGGTGGAGTATAATGTAACTCTGGTCCAGTATGATGTGACACCGAGAGGTTATTGTCTGATATTGACGAGATGATGTGGCATGGCTCAATGGCTTGGCATCGAGAGCAAATGACACTATGCATGCTGTGACGCTGGGATTTCATCATCGTGTGACAATGAGGGACTGTGATGTGACACGGACAGCATGGTGTGACACTGGTATAAAGACATTCTTGACTAATGGTGAAGCACAAGAGTCAAATGGTCGTCTATAACTGGTATCAATACACAGGGTAAGTAATGTTAGACACCACAGAGAGTGACATCATTAAGGAGTATATCAATTTCGTTTACAAGTATATAATCTTTTGTCTTGACAAGTTTCGAGGAGCAAAGATCTTGATAACACTTTGATGCATCTGCTCAATTGTAACGCGGTACATTAAAGAGCTCATGGCGAAACAAAGTCATGAATATGAACGAAAATCCTAATATCTGAAAAGAGGCAACTTTCGTTTAATAGAAGCTCCACACCGTCTTCATCAAACCTAAATCATTCATGAATTGAAATTCTGATGGAGACCGTCTCCGGGGCCAAGATATGGCTATCTTCGCTTGAAGTGGGGTCATAATCTCCAGGGAGAAGACGCTAAGGAGGGCGGGACGGGGCGGAGCGGCTTAGAAAGGGTGAATGAGATGAAGAAGGAAGGGTGACAGAGGGAGAGTTGCGAGGATATGGAGAAGACTTTTGAGAGGAATGAACATGGATGTTAGGACGGGATGAGGAGGAGAACAGGGAGAGTAGACAAGTGGAAGGTAACAAATGATTGGTGGAGACGGAGAGAGACGCTGAAGAGGCTGGGCAAGAAGTGCTGAATGAGACTTGGTAAATGTGGGAGAAGTTTGGAGGCGTTGGCAGAGGTGGAGCAAAAGGTTGCAGAGGGTAGACAGAGGTGGAGGAGATTAGGGAGGACTATAAGAGAAGTCTATGGAAGGTGAGTGGAGTGAGAGGAGGTTATAGAGGTTGCTGGTGCAGGAGCTCAAAGAATACAACTGGAAGTAGAGGAGATAAAGGGAGACGAAAGTAAGAGGAGGAGGCTGTAAATGAGAACAAGCAGAAGAGGAGCATGTCAGGGAGGTTGGCTGAAGACTATGGAGGCTAGAGAGCGTACGCGAAGGAAGAGGGAGGCTAAGGAGGATGAGCAGAAGTGGAGGCAGATAAGAAAGACAGAAAGAGGGCAAAGAAGACGATGGATAGCTGGAGAGAGAGAGAGTCAGGACGTGTAATGATGCAAGAGTCTGGCGAGGACGGGTGATAGCGCAGAAGTCCGCGGAGGTCTGGCAAGGGTAGGTGGACAGGGAGGGATGATCCCACCAATAAAATCATAAAATCACTCCAAAGTTATTCCCTCATTCTCAAAGAGAAAAACGTCTTTTCGGAGGAAAGTTGCTAGGTCATCGGTGATAAGCCACCAAACGCTGGGTGAAACTACAATAATTTATCACATAATAGAGATCTGGAACACTGAATATGTTACAAATTATTGAAAAATGATCGAGCTTTCATGAACCAAACACTTTCCTTAGTAAACTCTTTCCCAGTGACTTTGACGAGGAATAATTTACTAAATTATTTTCCAAGAAGCATATGGAAAAAAATGGTCGCAAAACATTTTTACAGAGAGAGGAAACACGAGTAAAAATAATAATAGTGAATTCCACGAAGCAAGAATTCACGTTTCTTTTAATAAATGTGAGGGGGCTGCAAGTCATAACCACTCTCCTGGGATGTTTCATTTGATTATTTTGACCAAATTACGAGCTGTAATAAAGTGCCAACCTTTGGTTTAACTGGGGTCAAGATAACAATCACCCCTATTCACAATATATATATATATATATATATATATATATATATATATATATATATATATATATATATATATATATATA